>PPKO02000043.1:0-109746 GCA_003706155.2 Ogataea glucozyma
TTTTTTTTTTTTTTTTTTTTTTTTTTTTTTTTTTCGCACTGAAAACAAAACAAGAAAAGAAAAACATGAACTTTTTATCTGTAATAACAACATCCTTCTCCGTCATTCCACACTCAGTGTTCTGCGGTAACGATTCATCTTTGGTGCGCAGAGGCATGGACCATTTTTGTTAGCGTGCTTTTTTACCCGTCTTCCCAAGTTCAAAAGCATAATTCAACCTCCCAGCTCAAAAAAACGCGGCTACAAAGCGTCCGCATTGACCCGAAATCACCATACAGCTATAAGCAGCTCCTCACAAAACATGTCCGTGGTTAAGTCGAGCTCAGGACAGCCGACTGTGGGTCTCAATCCGTTCAAGTTGATCCTTCGGCTGTTTCTAGAATATAAGTATGCCAAAAAACAAAACAACAAGCTGATCGAGCTCAACACTGATTTCAAGCCAACGTTCAAACATTTCAGCAACCTCCCCAAGTCCACCGTGATCAACTTGTCCATACTCTCGTCTGTCTTTCTGCTGGTTTTGTACGTGGTTCCAGTGCCAATTCTGATGAAGTTTTTGGCCGCAACAGTGCTCTTGCTGTTGGTGACCACTCCAGCCCTGTCTCAATTCTTCTTCTTTGGTTTGCCGGTTTTGGCCTGGGTTTTCCTCTTCTTCTCAGCCGGAAAAATCCCCACAAGTTGGAAACCGCCAATCTCGGTTCAGGTGCTCCCGTCCGTTGAAACAATTCTTTACGGAGACAATTTGTCAGACATTTTGGCTGCTTACACCAACAAGCCTTTTGATTTCCTGGCTTGGTTTCCTTACGGTATCCTCCATTTTTCAATCCCCTTTGTCGTGGCAGCACTGGTGTGGCTTTTTGGTCCGCCTACTGCCCTCCGCTCGTTCGGTTGGTCCATTGGCTACATGAATTTGATTGGAGTGATCATTCAACAGATATTTCCCTCTGCTCCACCTTGGTACAAGATCCTTTACGGCCTTCAGCCTGCAAACTACACCATGAGCGGATCTCCAGGAGGCCTGGGACGCATGGATGGCTACTTTGGGTTCGATATGTACACTACAACGTTCAGTAACGCTCCTGTGGTGTTTGGTGCGTTCCCATCGCTGCACTCTGGAATGTCTACCATGAACGCTCTGTGGTTGTCGTATCTGTTTCCGAGATACTCAGCGGTGTTTGTTTGCTATGTTTGCTGGCTTTGGTGGTCTACAATGTACCTAACACACCACTACTTCTTTGATCTGACTGCAGGTTCTGCCTTGGCAGTGACTTTCTTCTTTATTGCCAAGCTCAAATGGCTTCCAATCAAGAGAGATGATTTCTTCTGTCGGTTCAACTACTTCACACTCGAATTCGAAGACCTCAAATTGCAAGACCCGCTGAACCTTGATAATACCATCTTTGTTGACGACAATATCGAGCTGCACGATATCGCCGACAGCTCAAGTGGCCAAACGACGCCCATTGATGATGATGATGCCACAATAGAGTCCAGTCTTTTCACAGCATAAACTAATTGACCCATTGACCCACTTTGGTGTTTTGTTTGTTTTTTCTCAATGTTTTACTAGTGCATCCATTGTTCAAAATCTTAAAACTTCATATAGCTCTTCACGAGACCACATTAATTGTTGAACGTCGGTCCGTTTTCTTTAATACCATTTTTTTGATTTGCAAACCCGTACTGACGAGCAAAACGAGTCAGTGATTATCACTAGCTGATTATTGAATTAGTCAGAGTATTCTTTACTGATCAATCTCCAATTGATCTGGCCATCAATCGCTCGAATTATTGAAAGTTTCAGGTCCAACCTCTTTGCTAAGTAAGGCTAGTAATTCATGTCACTTTCATTGTGCTTGCAGATCAAAAAACTAGAATATATAAAAAAGTTAAACTCATTTTTTTTTGAAATCACTCAACAAGTCATCAAACAAATCCTTCTTAACAACGTCATCTGCCTTTTGCGTCGAACCCTGGCCAACACTGGAACCCGTGTCCGCGGGGAAGGAGCTGAATTTGGCAGCAGTAGGTGAGACGGGGAGTAAGGTGAACTTTTGAGCACCCGATCCAGTCAAATCAAGATTATCCAAGCTCAACAAGTCAGTGTGGTTTGTATCGGAAACACTGGTTCTTTTGGTTTCAGGACTGCTGAAAGTCATTGATGTGGTTTGAAAGTCTCCAAATGCATTCTCGTCCTCGTCCTCGTCGTCCTCGTCGTCTTCGTCTTTTTTTGCTTCTTCCACTACATCCTCGTACCTATGGCCGGTGTCATAGTTCGAGTGCAATTGGACCTCGTTGAAGTTGTAGCTGTTGGCATCATGATAGCCTGTAGGGACTTCCGCGTGAGAATAATTGTCTTCTTCTTCTGCGTTGAGTGAAATCCCACCACCCATCAGGCTGGCAGACCGTGATTTTCTGCGGGCAGCAGCAGCTCCGTTAGTCACGTATTTTGCCATGTTGTTGGAGAGCGATGAGATTTTTGACCTGCCAAAAGGATCCTGGTCTTCTTCTAGTTGTAGCGAATCGGTGTGGTTGAAGTCGATTTGATCCTCGTCGTAGAACATGTTCGATTTGCTGCGTCCGTGCGTGCTAGGAGTATCTTTGTCGTTAAAGTCTTGCGGATGAAACTTGGCTCTCTCCAAGTTGAGCAATTCTTGGTCGTTGACGAGCCTAACAAGTCTTTCGGCCATTTCCCTTATTTGTTTCTCGTGATTGAGGGTGAGTCCATCGTATGCATTGGCAACAGTGTAATGCTTCAACTTAACAAGAGTCCCCAGATTGAGCTTGAGATCTTCGAGGATGTCATACACTGTTTTGCCGTCTTTGCGGATGAAGCAGTTGAGCAATAAGTACTCGTACAACTGGAGGCACTTGGATATGATGACAAACTCATAACCTCTGATAACGAGAGACTTTTTGATCGTGCTAAGGATACTTTTCGCTGCTCCGTTCGTATTCGCATACTCTTCGATTCTGCTGGCAATGAAGTTGACCGAGAATCTACCAATTTCAGAGTCGAAGCCGGTCTGAACGGTGTAATCTTGACTGGATGATTGCTGGGCATCGTAGAAATCAGAGGCTGATGTGGAGTTGGAGTATGCGATGATCCAGTTAAGGAGCTGTTTCTTTTGTTTCGTAGTTGGACCCCACGGATCGGTGTTGGTGGCCTCTCTAATTAAGTTCTCCAAATTTGAGTATCCTGAGAGGGCTGCTCAGTGCTGTTAGTACGAAGGCGCAGGATACCCCAAGCATTAAAAAAGTGGGGGGAAAAATGCAGTGTTTTCACACATACCATTCTGGATTTTTCTAGTTTTCTGTCGAAGTTCATATAAGGACATGTAGAAGCTGTATTTATGGGGTTCTCAGACGCTATTTTCGATATAAACTAGCTTGGGAATTGTCTAGCCGTATCAGTACCAATAAGTGTATCTAATTACTAGTTAAAAAATTATCCTTACTTATCTCATTTTTTTTGGATTTTTCGGCTTCTCAGGAAGTCGGCTCGGGCTCAGAATTATTCAGATGCATGACGCGGGGAGACTCAAATCGACGCAGATGTTAAATTGACAGTCGAACAGGAAAAAATAATTGCGTCGATGGCAAAGCACAGCCACAAACATGTGTAGGGAAACAACCTGAACGAACCTTGATCAATTGAGCACAAGAGAATTGAACTCTTCGGCTGAGATGTCATTTACAGCATGAGTTCAGGACATTTACGTACAATTATATTGTTTCGAGACCGACAAAGAGCAGGACACCGCACCTTTGTTGGCTGTGAAATTTATATTTGTGAGAGGAAAACCACTAGTTACGTAAAGAAACTAACCAGCTTGTTTGTCACAGGTCGCATCTAGCTAGCTGTTTACAACTCACCGGAGTTGGTGATCTCAATCTTGGCCTTGGTGGCACCAGAGTTGGAACCGTAGCTCTCAACAGTCTTGACAACGTCGAAACCGTCAACGACCTCACCGAAAACAACGTGCTTACCGTCCAACCATGGGCATGCAACGGTGGTAATGAAGAATTGGGAACCGTTGGTGTTTGGACCAGCGTTGGCCATGGACAACAAACCTGGCTTGGTGTGTCTGTGGATGAAGTTCTCGTCTGGGAACTTGGCACCGTAGATGGACTTACCACCAGTACCGTTGAAGTTGGTGAAGTCACCACCTTGCAACATGAAGTCTGGGATAACTCTGTGGAAAATGGAGGACTTGTAACCGAAGCCCTTCTCACCAGTACAGAGAGCTCTGAAGTTCTCAATGGTCTTTGGCACGTCCGAGTACAACTCGAAGGTGATTCTGCCCAAAGGCTTGCCGTTGGCGGCCACGTCAAAGAAAGTCTTAACCATTGTGTGTAGATTGGGTGTTGATACGTTGGTAACTGAGAGTTTCAACCACTTTTCGATATTTTTTCTTATGTTCTTTCAATCACTTTTTATAGCTGTCGCTAATTTTCACCGGGTTTTCTCAAATTTCCAGCAATCTTGGTCGCGCACACGCAAAGTTCAGCAGTTACCCGGCTGTGTGGCAACCATAGGCCAACCGGCACAGCGAGCGAGGGGGCAAATTACAGGCAAGGCGAGGAAGAGCTGGCAATCCGTACAGGTCTCGGCCTGGTAAAAGAGCCTTACTCCAATCGACGGCTCACTGGGCTAGAACAACGGACCGGAAATATTGCTTTCAACAGTGATCACTCCAACTGCTCTCACCAGTGATCACTCTGACCACTCTTACCTTCTCCACACTTCCCACCAAGGCCATCACCCTATTCCGCGACAAACTATCCCAACATTTCTGTAGTGTCATCTTCATGTGTGGCAAACGCCCGCCGGTGGGCTTAGTCCCTGTATGTGGGCGCATGTACAACGTCATAGAAAGCCGATCCGATCGGTGCACAGCCTCGAAGCCACGCACGTTGACAAGTTCACCGCCAACAGGCGCCGTGTGCAAGTTCCAGCTGGCTGTATCCTGGAGGAGCCAAGCCGTTTTTGTCCCCCCGTGCATATCTGCCCCTGGTGGCCCTGGCAGTGTTCGATTACCAAGCAAATCACGGAATACGGCATTTGAGGCGACGCGTCGATCGGCGTATTTTTCACCAAGCCTCGAGGAATTCATTGTCGCTACTCCCTTTGATTTTCAAACAGAATTTTGCAGAGGTCAAAGTGGTGAAGCTTATTATATACAAGATGCTATCGTAAACATGTTTTTTGATCGATGGTCCACGTCAATCGTAGTAGTGACCCGTTTGTTCCTTCATTCAATATATCCCAAGAACGATTTCACAGTATGGCAAAACTCCTCGAACTTTTCAGAAGTCATTTCATCACCTGTAGCCTCGGCCACTAGAGACACCTCGAAACGCTCCACCTCTCCGTTGGAAACCACCTGATACACCAGCGGACACCCGTTGTACTCCAGCTCGATGCTGCGACGTTTGTTGATCGACGTGATCAAGTACGGGACCGGCTTAGTGTCGGGACTAAGGCTCACCGGAACAGTGTGACTGTCGATCGAGCTGATCAAACGGTTCACAGATCCCGGCTCTGAGAGGTCCAGCAGGTCCGGTGGCAGCGAATTAACGAACCGATGGAGATGTTTCTGTTTAGCGGCCGAAATGCCCTCGTTTTCGTCCACTAGCAGCGAATTGTACGAGGACTGGAACATGACGTCAGTCTTGAGATCGGGCAGTGCAACCCGGTAGTTGATCTCGTCCTCGCTCACGAAAATGTTACAGGAGTTCACGTCCACACGGCCTTTGCTCATGCGGAACCAAATCTCCACCGAGGGAAGCTTGCGGAAGTGGGCAAAGTCGGCAAACCCGTCTGGGATCATTTTGATCTGTAGCGAGTTTTCGAAATTGTTTCTGATTCCTCCCGCCACGCCAAACAGTTTTGTGCTTTTATCGAGCAGTTCGAGCTCTGAAAGCTTTCTGTTGAGCTCAGGCAGGTTTGTGTGGAAGAAGTAGCCGCTGTCGATGCTTTTTTTCTGGAAAAGAATGCGTCCAAACGTGGCATTAAACGATCTGGGCGACCAAGAATCGGTCTTGTTGGGAACAACAGGCGTCAGTTGAGCGTATATTTTGGATAAGTCGAGATTCTTGAGAACTTCCGTCTTGACTGAGGTGGTTTTGGGGAGTTCCGGAACGTCTGGAGTTTCGAGCGCCTCCAACTCTGACTGTTCTTGAGCAGCCTGTTCCGAGTTTTCTTCCAAAAAGTTGTACTGGAATTTATCACTAGCGCTGCGAACTTCGCTTCTGAGCCGGTCCACCTTCTCGGCCAACACCCCAGGATCAACAGAGTCCACCAACAGCGACTGGTGCAGTCTCTTTGCAGGCTTTTTCAGCCTGTACACCGGACCATCGTTCAAAGTGTACCAAGGAAGACTCGTGTCGCTGTACTCTTTGAATACAAGATCTTGCTGTGCTTGGTCGACCAGACTGTTGTCGAGGGTGCTGTGCGACGTGGCTGAGAACTCGGTTGCTGTCAGCAGAGACGACTTGGCCATCAAAAGATTGGCCTGGTTGAATGAACTGAGGATGTACAGCTGGTCGCTTTCGTCCACTTTATCGAAGTAAACGTTGCTGAGTCTCTGAAGAGACTCGATTGGAACGTTTCTGTGCAAAGATTGCTCGTAGAAACGAGTCAGTTCGTCCAGCTTGAGCGGGGCCGAGCTGACATTGTTCAGAAGATGGTTCCAAGAGGCCTGGACGAAATTGGTCACCGTCGAGCTTCCCCGGACTATCAGGTCGTTCATATCATGGCTCAGGTCCATTTTGGCTCCGAGACGAGCCCACGAATGCATCAAATAGCCGCCATGCGAGAGCAACAGGAAAGCCTCTCTCTTGTTCTGGAGCGTGATCCGGACCTCGGTAGTGAGCTCCTCGTCCGTGCTTCTCGAGGAAGACCGCTGGAGCCCCCAATGTTTAGTGACAATGCTGCGTACCAGAGACTTCTTGTTTTTGTAGCGAGCTCCACTGGCATTGTGATGGGCCAGATACATCTGTAGCTGTTTCACTGTGTAGCCTCGTGTGAGAGTTTCCACGAGCTGGTCGTACCGTTTGAGCGACACCAGCTTTTCGGCGGGCCTGAGTCGGTCGATGTCCCGGAAAAGCTGCTCCGAGTCGGCTGGGATCTTGAACACCATGAGGTTTCTGACGTCTCTTTCAAAGTCCACCATGTTGAAGTGGTGCATCGACGAGGGGCCCTGTGAGGCCGATTTGGGGCCCAGTCGGCTCCGTTTCTGCTCCTTCTTCTCGGAGAGCCGCTGGTTTCTGGCTTGCTGCTCAAGAAGCAGGTTCTGCTGCACTTTTTCGATCGGGGAACTCTTCTTTCTCAGCGGCTTCAGAATCAGATGTTCCTCGGCTTTCGGCTGGTCGGTCTCGGGAGCTTCCCACGGAAGCTGGAACAAGTCGCTGTCCTGTGGCCAGAAGTCGGCAGAGTTGGAGGCGTTTTCGGATATAGGGGCGGAAGTGGCAGAAGGGCTCTGGTTCTCTCGGTTCTCCCACGGGAAGAGATCATCCAGAGGATCAGAAGTCGTTGGAATCTCGGCAGCAGAGTGCTCGTTTGCCGAGTCTTCTGGCACCGCTGGCCTTTGCGGTTCTTGGGAAGATGTCTGATGGGCATTATCAGGCCCACTTGACTGATTTGGCTGCTCTGGATCATCTGCCTTGGTCGATAGTCTGAGCACTCCTTGGGCAAGATGGGGATGAGGGGCATGGGCCCCGAAACGCGGCCGAAGTGGCGGTCCCACGGCGAGTCCCAGTCTTCGGCAGAGTGGGAGCATGACGAGCGGCGGGAGGGTGGCGAGTGATGGGGGGACGGAGTCAGAAGAAGATGGGAAGGTGAAGAGTATAGCAGAAGATGTTCGACCTTGATGGGAAAAGTGAAGAAAAAATCAGATTTGAAAAATTGAAAAATCTCAATTTTTTTTTTTTTTTTTTTTTTTTGAACTAAAAAATAAGGCCAAAAAAACTACAAAGAGAGCCAAACTTTAGACCGAAATCAGTCGTTTTCGCCTACTTGTCCCCGATCTCCGCTGTTTGCTTGTCCAATTTCTTCTTGTTCTCCCTCGTCATGGACTCGTCCAGCGATGACGATGCGTATCTGGACGATTTCAGCGACGACGAACGCGGGACAGGACCAGATCGCGCGAGCTGGCCCGCGCCCGAGATCAGTACTCCGTCGACTCCTTCCTCGGCGAGTCGGCCCAAAAAGTCGGCCCAGCCGCTTCCAGATGTGGACCATCGACTGGTGGAGACCGCAACAGACACGCTGAGGTCATTCAAGAGCAAAAGGGGCCAGTCTGCGACGAAAACCCGCCGGATCAAAGCTGAAAAGCTCGCTTACTACCGAGTTCGCAGCGAAACTGCTCGCTATTTCCAAGGGAATATCAACTATCTGCACTACTTCGAGACGGAGCAAAGCAGGTTTGAGCGGTTTGAGAGCGACTTTGGCAGCTCAGGGCTTGTTGGCTCGTTTCTGTCGTCGGACGGGACATCGAGGCTCCGCAGACGGGGCCAGAATGGCGGCTCTTTCTGGAGTGCCGAGGAGAAAGATCGATTCTTCGAGCTTCTAGCACGCTACTCGATCTCAAGGGCCGACATCATTCAAAAACACCTTCCCAGCAAGTCGACTTTGGAGATTTTGGGCTACTACGAGCTGCTCAGGCGAGAAACGAGCCACTACAAGCGGAGCAAGAAACGAGCGTTGCGGCTGGTCTCCTACGACGAGATTCCAGCCAGCTTCGAGATGAGCAAGGAGTTTGTCGATATGGAAAACTCACAGGCGTCACTTTTGGTTTCTGTGAGCAATATTCGGGACTCGGACCTAAATTTCAGGTTCAACAAGAAGTATCCAAGGCTCAATCTGGACGATAGAAATAGCGATCTAGTGGACTTTGACTCGATGCTGCAGCTCACGGAAAAGGTTTACAAGCAAAACAACCTTCTGGACAAGCTCAGCGGTGCCAAGAGGATGATTCCAAAGCCGCTGGTGCTGGCCGAGGAGGCCAAGTACGTGCTGAGGTCGATTGTTTGCAATCTCACTTACGAGTTGCTGCTCACTATCGTGGAGAAGAAAGTGCTAGAGGCTCCACCGGAGAACATTCTGCGCAGCTTGCCCATTCTCATCAAGCACAGAGACATCTATAATGCCTGTGTGTCTCTCGGGACCCGTCGGCCGGTCAAACTCAAGAGCTACTGGGCCGGAATAGCAAGAAGGCTGCGGCTCTTGCTGTTGGACGATTTCCAAGAGCTCACAGAGAAGGAGGAAGACGACTTTGAGATCAAGGGCAAGAAGCTGGCGCGGAATGCCACGAAGTTGCGGCCGGACGAGAGCTCAAAAGTGCTGGACCGGTGGAAATCGCACACGATCAACGTGCAAGACTACAAAAAGTTCATGGATTTCTGCAACGACAACTCTGACGAGCAGCAGGGACTGTCTGGGGATGACGGCGAGGAGGAGTTCGGCGAGATTTTGAACGGGTCGATGCCGTATCTGGCTGCCGTGTTGAGAGCGACCCCGGCCGACGAGCTTGACGGTCCCGAACGGCAGGCTCGCGATGGAAGGTTCAGTATCTCAAAGTATCTCTCGTCTAGGAACGAGACCAGTCACCTGGACGTCACGAGCGAGACCGAGGATGACGGGTTTATCTCCGACCCGGATGTGTTTCTCGTGAAAAACCAGGAGCTGGCCGAAAAGCTGCTTCTTCTGGAGACCTCTTTGCTGGAAAGACGAGACCACGAGGCCTCTGTGAAGTTCGAGCATGTTCTCTTGAGTCTGCTGAGCTCGAAGCCTCAGGAGATCGAGACCAATGATGAGGTGTTGGCCAAGTTCTACATTTGCCACAAGTACTATCCAAACTTGGTCGGATACAAGCGCCGGCAGTATGTTGACTTTGCCGAGACGCAGGGGCTCGGGAAGCGGTCCAAAGTGGTCAGTGGTGACGGAGAGGTTTTTGACGAGAACGATCCGTGGGCCGTTCCGAAGTTTGGAGAGGTGACTGATGAGATGTTGCTGATGCACTCGTACAATTACGCGGAGTACCAATGACGAGCAACGCAAGTGTGCTCCCAGTGGTTCAAGTCTGATCGAATCATCTTAGCCCCGTGTGGCGTCACTGGTAGTCCTCCAACGCCGGGCGAAGCGACAAGACGGATATGGCAAGTGCACTGCTATGAAGATAAGTCACGTCGCACCAGCCACGTCGCACCAGCCACGTCGCACCAGCCACGTGGCTACCATTCATCATTCTAGGTTAAGTCATTTGATTCTCCCGTATACGTACACGCACACGCACATCCCCACATCCCCACATGTCTGAACAGACTACATCCGGCAACCGCAGCAAGCGATCGGGGTTCTGTTCGCTCTTGGCATGTCAAGGACAATCAACACAAGGAACCGAGTCGCATTTAATCACAGTCATAGAGCAATATTTTGTATTATTTTTCACGATCATTGTATAATCAGATCTATGTACCATCATACAGCTCATATAGTGCTATCTGACATTCGATTGTAGCGAGTGCACACGTGCGTGCGTCTCGTTCAAATGTATCGTGGAAGAATGACGAACGGCTCACTACAATCACCAACAGTGGCTTGATCAATGAGATCTGAGACCAAATCTGCAAACCAAGCCAGCCAAAGTCACCGCTCCCTTCCTCCGACCGGCATCACCCCTATCGAGCTACGCCAATTATTAACCAAAATAGTCGAATTAGTTACAGCAAACACATCAAATAAACCTCCCATAAACAATCCGCCCCGCTGGTTGCCTGATCATATGTTCTCCACACCCTTCACCAACTCGGCAACGTCATCCTCCTCGTCCACCTCCGCAGCGCCAGCCAACCCTTGCTCAAACACCTCCTTACCCGTGAGTTTGCCCTGGTGCACCGCCTTGAACCGCTCCTGGAGCCTCTGATCGATCCCCAGCTCCTTCCTGAACCGGGCTCTCCACTCCAGGTAGTTTTCTTTCGTGACCTTTGTACCTGTGAACTTCTTCTGCTCTTCCCTCTCACGTTCTGCGCGCGCCTGCTCGATCTTCTGTTCAGCCTCTTCCAGCTTCTGCTGGAACCTCGTCTCGGCCTTGTCCTTCAACGAGGACGCCAGCGTGAATACACTGGGCATCCCGACGTTCTCCTCGGCCTCTGCCTTGATCTCACTAGCCAGCTCGCTCAAATCGGCCCTGTCGAGCTCGATTGTCTCGGCCACGTTCTGCGCAGCCGCGTCGTCGTCGTCGTCGTCGTCACTCTCGGCGTCCGAAACTTCGTCCACTTCTCCTGCAACCACTCGCAGCTCAGGAACAACCTCGGGGTATTCAGCCGGGTACCGCACGTGCAAGACGACCGCATGCTTTCTTTCACTGCTCACATCCAGAATGAGATGGATCGAAAACTCGTTTTCGGAAACGAGGTCCAGCTCGTCCGGGTAAATGCTCTGCAGGATCTCGATTTCCTGTTGCTGTTCTTCCAGAGGGTCCATGGTGCGGTCGGAGATGAATACTTGTAGACGGACCTACACTTATTCAGTACTTGCAATCTACAGATTTTTTTCCCACAAGTTTTCAAGACCTTTTTTTTTCTTTAATTTTTTTTTTTTTTTTTTCAACTGAAAAATTTATTTTTCAACCTGAAATCTCCACTATCTGAGCTACCATTCTGCCCTGATCCGCAACCCGCCCCCCATGTCAACCCCCACAGACCCATCGGAGCTTCTCAGCTCGCTCATCGTCGAGTCGTCGCAGCTCGTCGCCGAAGCACAGCCTGACCAGGCGGTCGCAGTCCTGGTGCCCCACCTCAACACACTCTCGCAATCTCCAGTGTTTCTCCAAGCGCTCGGAGAGGCCTATCTGGAGAGCGGAAACGTCGAGGACGCCTACCAGGTGCTCAAGCAGGCCTGCGAGCTCGACCCTGCGGCCGCACAGGGAGTGGAAAAGTACCTCTACCTGGGCCAAATCGTCGGAGCAGAGGACGGAGTGCGTCTTCTCAGTACGGGAGTGCACAAGCTCATCAGCCAATTGGGACAGCTCGAGCACCTCGATCAGCTCGACCAGCTCGACCAGCTCGACCAGCTCGATGATAGCATGCAATTGCTGGTCTCCGCTTACGGAGAGGCGGGCCAGATACGAAACTACCTTCTCAAAAAGCTCAACCAAGGGATCTTCGCCATCATCGAGATCTGGATGACCGATCTGTGCATGCAACAACAGGCGGAGCAAGAGTGCGAAAACTGGATCCAGAAGGCCCTGGAATTGGACCCACGGAACCCCGAGACCTGGTCCTTGCTCTCGAGCATCCGTATCTCGCAACAACGCAACAAGGAGGCAGCAGAAGGAATCGTCAAAGCCTGGGAGCTCTTCAGCGACAAGAAAACAGCACTGGAAGAGTCCACGGAGTCGCAGCTTCCTCTGGAAGCGCAGATGGAGTACATCGAGCTGGCCCAGCCCCTGCTGACGCTGGCAAAGTACGCCATCGAGCTCGGGCTGTTCGATACGGCAGCCCAAATCGCATCCTCCGTGCAGGACATCAACGAACAGTCGGTGGAAAGCTACTATCTGGAAGGATTCGCACACTATCTCAGTGCTAAGATGGTTCAAAATAAGGTCCCCGAGGACCAAAGCTATACAGTGGGCCAGAACTTCAACGAGTTGCCGCTCGATAGCCGGGTGTCGCAGCAGGACGAAAGCTTTGCAAGCGTCCAAGACGCGCGTCTCGCCCTCACAGAGGCGTTCAAGCTGCTGCAGGTGGACTCCGTCGCCGAGGACGTGGACCCGGAGCTGAGAGACACGGTCCTGGGGCTCGTGGAGCAGCTCGGAGGGCCTCTGCTGAAAGTGAAGGTGGACGAAGGCGACTGGGAGCAGGAGATCGCCGAGGAGTAACCAGCCCGTATCGTTTGTACTGTTTAATATGACTCTGAGCGAGAGACAGTGGTGTAGGGAGCGAGCGAGTAGTCGTAGCGGTTTTTCACTGTGCTGTCAGTCAACTCGAAGTAGTATTTTCACTACACTCGTCAACTCCCTTCGCTACCGTCAGGTGCAACCAAGACTTGCCGTCGTTCGTGTGGCTCGTGCAACCAAATCCAGTAGCTCGCCATTCTCAGCCATTCCCAGCCACTCCCAATGGACTCCGGAAAGCCCTTGCATGGCCGCTCGGCCGCTCGCTCGCTCTATATCGTCAACCTCTCCAGAGCCTGGCCCACCTTCTTCGGAACGTCCCCCTCCTCCACGTCCTCCTCCTCCACGTCCTCCCACTCGGCCTCCTCCTCCTCCGGCGGCACGCTATTATGATCCTGCAGAATCTTAGGCAAAAAAGGCTTGGCAACGTCGTCTTCCCCGTCTTCGTCCTGGCCCAACTCCACCTCCTCCGGACTCAGCAACTGCACATACTCGAGCGGAACCAGCCCCGTCTCGCCGGTAAACGGGTCCTGTGCCACCAGCCAGCCGTCGCCGTACTCGTACGTTATCATGATCAGCTGGTCTTGCTCCAGACGGAGCTCGTTCTCGTTCTCTGGCTCGAACGGGTACAACGCCACCGCATGTACCACCTCGTCTTGGGCCTTCTCGGCCTCTGGCGACATGTAGGGGGCGTCTGTCGGTCCGGCGGGCCCAGGCGACCCGGCTACGACTTCCGGCGACGCGAGCGAGTCTGTCGACTCCGAGGAGTCCAGAAACTCCTCGGTCAGCCCGTAGTGGAGTGGGTGGTCGATATCGTACGCAAAGTCCTTGACGGACACCGATCTCGACGCCATCAGCGCCTTTGGTATCGTTGCGAGCGCGTCGTCCGAGCCGTGCGAGCCGTGCGAGCCGTGCGAGCCGTGCGAGCCACGCGAGCTCTCGCGCCGCTGGCGCGGGCCGCCGGCCGGGTCCAGACGCTCTTTGTCCACCTCTGGCGCCATCGTTTATATGGGTGCGATATGTGTGTAAGGAGAGCTGGAGATAACTGCTGGAAAGACCGCAAACACAAACGGACAAGACTGCTCTGCAAAGCAGTGTCTTCAGACGACTCGTGCTTGCTGCTCAGCTGGATTCGAGGAGCCTGGGGGTGCGCGGCCAATGGATCGTGTTGGTTTGCGTGGCGTGGCAAGTACAATCTGTAAGGAACGGGGCGTACAAAAAAAAATATCACCACAGAAAAATTGAAAATGGGAATTGTGAAAATAAAAAAAGTGTAAAAATTTCAGAGGGCTCAACAAGCTCAGCGACAGCTGGCACGTACACCCGTGCACTGAGTATCGGCCTGCGCATGACCACCGCACACAGACCGACGTTCGACCACGCCAAGGGCAAGGACTCGCGTGTTGTGTCGTCGATCCAGCACAAACGAGCCCTTCCCGGCCATCTCGAGCTCAAACACAGACGCAAGATCGCGAGGCGCAACGATGACTTCGACGGACCAGGCGAGTCGCACGACCCACAGGAAGGGCCCGAGTACCCCGTGAGTAGGCGCAGCGTGCAGGAGCTGCGCAGAGAGCTGCTCGCGGAGGAGCAGCGGGCCGCGGGCGCCGAACAGAACGCCGCAGAAAGAGGCCCTCGAGATCTCGAGCTGCGATCGCAGCAGCTCTTGCTGGAGACCAGAGACGTCGACGGGTCCGACGGGTCCGACGACGACGACGATGATGACAACGCAAGCGGGCAGGAAGACTCGGACGGAGAGTCATCGGATGACCGCTCGTCTGACGAGGGGTCGTCTGACGAAGACGACGACTCGGCCGAGCTGCTGCGTGAGCTGGAGAAGATCAAGCGCGAGAAGGAGCAGATGCGCATCAAACAGGAGGAAGAGGCGCTCACGCGCCAGGCCATGGCCGCCAACCCCCTGCTGCGGTTCGGCGAGGACGCCGGCGGCGCCGGCAGCGACGAAGAGGCGACCGTGACGAAGTCGTGGCGTGCGAGCGCCGTGTTCCGCAACCAGAGCAAGGCCGACCCGCGCTCGGGAACCGACAAGTACGTGAACGACATGCTCAAGAGCGAGTTCCATCGCAAGTTCATGGACAGGTATGTCAGATGATGGGTGTGTGGTGTACGGTGTGAGGTGTGAGGTGTGCGGTTTACGGTGTACGGTGTACAGCTATCTTCGATGTAATGAATGTGATGATTGGCTATGTAAGTATGACCGAGTTCTATTAAGGCGTTGGCTCGACGCGTGTTCGTGGCTGGACCGAGCCGTTTTTCGGTCGCTAACCGGTGACTCTCTTCCACAAGGTTCCCGCAACAACCTTCACCAACGGCCAGCCACTGTCACTCCGCACGGCGTCTCCGTTCTCCTCCAGCCGTCTCAGCAGATACTCCTTGGTCTCCAAGGGAGGCCCCCAGGGAACGTACTTGATCACGTTCTGGAACCCCTTCTTGTTCACCAGGTCAAAGGTGATGTCGTCAGCCATGCCCAGCAGCTGGCCCAAAACCACGTTCGAGCGAGCGTCCGGGTGGTCTCTCGTGAGCGACTCGAGCAGCTGAACCGTCTTCTGCTGCGACTCCCTGTTGTGGGAGGCCACAACCAGGTGGCCCACAACCGGCTTTGTCGAGACCATGTCTGTGAGGCAGCTGACGATTCCGGCGTCGAAGTTGACGTCGGTGTCGGCCTTGGTGTCGTGGATGACTCCTCTGTCTGGCTCGCTGTGCAGGTAGGCTCCTCTGACCAGCTTCCACCCGAGCTTGTAGCCGTTTTCGCTAGCCAGTCTGTGCTCGAGCTCCAGAAGACCGCTGGACTCCTTCAGATACATCTGGACAGTGCCGACGACGCACACCTGGTCTCTGTTGAACAGCCGGAACAGGTCTCTTTGCAGTTGGTAAACGCCTTGCTGCAAGTCGTTTCTCTCGGCGTCGATCACAACCGCGGCGAATGGAGCCACTCTGTCGGGAAACTGCTCCTTGAGCAGCGTGTTTTGCTCCAGAACAGTCTGACAAACAGCCTTGCAGTTCTCCAAGAGCTCGTTGTACCGCGTTTGGTAGCTTGGATCCTTGTAGTTCAGCAAAATGTCGGCAGCGCTGGCCACCATCCCCGTTGGCTTCAGGGCGACGTACCCTGGCGGAACATCGTTAACGCTCGACCCGTCTTGCTCGGCTTTCTGCAGCATCTTCACCATGTGGGGCACCAAAACTTGGTCCACAGAGTCACGTGTCTGCTGGACAATCTCAGAAATCGGTATCGAGACCTCCTTACCGTTGCAGGCCTCCACAGTGAGCGACAGCATCATGTTTTGTACCCCCTTTTGACTCAATCTCTCGCCTGTCTGCAGGACTTGTGCAAAATTGTCTCCTCCGCAGTAGTTCTTGTAAACCAGAAGCTTGATCAGCCACAGAGGAGTGTATGGAAACAGCTTGATCACCAAATCCAACGTAGTCTTGGTCAATGTAGCCATTCCAATGACTCCATACCCAAGAAGCTCCGAAGTGCTGAGAGTATCCAGATAAGACGACGGCTTCTTCTGAGGCTCGGGACTACGCTGCTGTTGATTGTCATGAGGAGCAGCCACAGAGATGTCGAGCTTGCGGCCAGACTGAGAGATCCAGCGCGAACATCGCATTGCTCTTGCAGGCCCGAGCGAACGAAGCGGGCGAGCGCTCAGAGAACCAGCGGCTCTAGCATGGTGGAAAACGCTCGGAAACATGGACAAAAGTGTTGAGATTCCGCTCGGAAACCCCCGCAATTCTCAGTTTTCGTTACAGGCGATCACTGCAGCTTTTATAATCCCATCGAAATCGGAGCACACAACTCAAACGGATCTGCAGACAACTTCGAAACTGGTAACTTTAACAGAGCTCGGCCAAATTTGCAGTAAACGGTTTTCCACTATCGCTCTAAGCCGCAGCGCCGCGCAAGATCTGATTTTTGCCGTGGCAGGTGTCGCCGGGAGTGAAAGTTTAAGCGAGCGCGACGGGGGGAATCCGCGAGCGAGCAAGCAGCGAGATTGACCGAGCAAGCAGTGATTACAACCGAGCATACGCTGCCAAATGCAGTTAGGGGCGCGCACCCTCAGCAAAGATGGCTCCACCAAACAGACTCGGTGTTGTTCGTAAACACTTGAACAATATATAATGGAAAACTAGCCCACTTTCATCTTTTGCTGCATCCCCGTGACTGAAGTCACCTGATCTACAGCACGACAAGCCATATGTTGTGCTCCCTTTGCACGCTCGCTCATCTCGGCCGCATTAGTAGATTCGTAAGATCAGCCCATCGGAAGCGTTTGCATCAAGAGACTTGATCACGCGAATCAGCCCAAACTAGCCATAATCTTCTTCATCCTACAAAATCATCGCTGTCTCAGTGCAATTCATAGCGCCTGTAGCTAGCATTTAGCTATCCAAGTTGCGTGATATAACTACATTCCGGAAGCTATCCCACCAAAGTCTTACTGGCCCATTGCTCCAGCACCCAAAACCTCAAGCTTGTTTTTTCTCATTCCTCCCTGTTGTCATCAGCTACATGTCAACTCAAAACGTTCTCGCTGCAGACTCACGACTACCCCTTACTCGTCACTCGTTTGTCATTAGCCAGTTGTTTGTTCGTTGTTTGTTTGTCTGACTCTAAGAGCCTGTTTTATTTTTTCATACTAAGAACATCAAAGCAAGTAAAACGAACCAACAAACCAATAAATACCAAAGTCCCCAAAAACCAGGAAAATTAACTCTCCCAAATTAATAATCCCAGATTCGTAGAAAGCCCCCCCAGATTCTGGCAATCAGGAGGAACTGTCCACACCAGCACAGTAAGCCAGCGACCAAGTCTTTGACATACCATTGTCCAAGTAGTCATCGGAGTAGTCACTACCACTGAAGAAGCTGTATGCAGTTGATGGATCATACAAAGCCAGATTCAGCTCCAAAATACCTCTCCATCCGCTAGTAATACTAGAAACTTGGCTTGACAGCACATTCTCCCATTCTTCTTGCACAAAAGTTGGACCTCTTATGAATGAAGACACTGGGGTGATTGGCAACATGTGAATACCATGAATGTACTCGAGATTGGTACCGAAGTAGGTGGTGTGCGAGATCTTGTTTTCAAAGTAAATACCACTGCAGTAGTTACCAATGTACTTGCTTGGCATCACATCGTTGTCTTGAGAGTACAAGAAGTAGATGTTCATGGCTCTCTTTGTGATAGCAAGCATCAGGTTCGCACGTGACTCCATGTTGGAGTCGCCAACCACTTGAGCCCAGATTTTCATTGCATAAGCAAAGTTGTAATCTTCACTGGAACTCTCCTCGTCCTTGCCGTCCGAGTATGAAGTCAGTCCATGAGCAATAGAGTGCCCCAAAAAGAAGTCAAAGTTTCTGAAAACAGGGAAGTAAGTGTCGCTTGTGGAAGGATTGGCAACGTCTCTCACGAGTGCAGTGACCCAGCCCTTGACGTCGCTGAGCCATGAACCACCCATGGCAGCATCAACTTTGGCACACATGGCAGCAGCATGGATGTGGTAGCCGTAGTGGAAGTGGTGGTCATTGTAGAAAGCATTACCGTAGTCAATACTGCTGTCTCCACTAGACATACCACCACTGGAGCAAATTCCACCCCAGTTGGTCTCGTAAACCAGCGGATACGTCTGGGAGTTACCACTGAAACGCTCAATGGCTTTCTTCAGCGATGCTAACAAAGTTTTGGCTTTGTCTGTGTCCTCCAAGACGTAGTACAAAACGTACAGGACGTATGCGTACTTGTCGAGAATCTTACCACTGGTGTACATCGAGTCCAGGTCAGTGTTGGAGTAAACATCAAAGCTGTACTCGTTATCAGCAGCAGAGCTGATTGCCGTCTTTTGGCTATCTGTGTATGAGGCAGATGACCAGCCACTGATCGAGGACCATGGAGCAACACCGATAGAGGTCGGCAAAGTCTCGGACATCTCAAACTTGTTGGTCAAGTAACCTTTCATCTTCCCGTGCACAGTATCTTCAAGCTCGGCAGAAGTCGAAGTGTCAGAGGTGGTGCTGGTGAATGAGTCCATTTGGTGTGCCAAAGCGTACATCAGGGTGGTACCGTTGTTCGAAGTACCCGAAGTGGCGTAGTTGAACGAGTAGGTGGCCGTGCTGTCCGACACCGAACCCTCTAACGTGCAAGCGGTAGGGTAGCAAGCAGCAGCCGAGTCATAAGCGTCAAAATCGCCACAAGCAACCTGGATAACACAGTTGTTCAGCGAATTGGAACCCAAAAGATGGTTTGAATCCTTCAGAGAAAACGAGATTGACTGACTATCTGTCAAAGTCACATACATGACCCAAGTAGAGTCATCTTCGAGCTCAATGACGAACTTGTCGGTGCCCGATCTTGGGGCAGTGGAACCGGTGACGGATTTGAAGCCGACATTTGAGTGGATTTCAGGGATCAAATCGTTATACACGGCAGTGAGGAAACCCATACCTTGCACCAGGTACGAGGTAAAGGAGCCCGCATCAGAAGAAGACAAAGTCACGTCAATCGACATTTTCTTGAGGTTGGCCAACTTCAAAGTAGGTTGACTCGAGAAGTCGGATGAGCCAAGCACCAATGCCATGTTTCCGGCCGGCATGTAGAAGTAAGAGGCAGCTCCTTCAGTGTCGTTGTCTCCATAGACTCTCTGAGACTCGGTTTGGTGCGAAATAGCCAATCCGTAATAGCTGCTGTCTGTGGAATACCAGACAGCGTACGGGTGAGTGTAAACTGGGGCGGTCTGTTCTCCAACGAGCATGTTTCCCCAGAAGTTATTGGTTTGGATCGGCGACGAAGAGGTCACATTGGAAGGAACACTGACAGTACTGGCCGTTTGGGTGAAGAGACTAGTGCTTGGCTCATCAGTGGAGATGGCAGTGAATAGATCACCAGAAGTCTCGGCTGTGCTGGTGGCTGAGACATTTTTCTCAGTGGTGGTGGTGGTGGTGGCTAAAAAAAATGTTAGAGAATTCTAAACTGAGGGAAAAAAGGGCAAAAAGGGCAAAAAGGGCAAAAAGGGCAAAAAGGGGGAGAAGTAAAATTGAGGGAAAATGAGATTTCAAATTGGTGAGGAATTTGAAAAAGGGGCAGATCAAAAAGAGGGAAACAAGAAAAAAGCGGAGAGGGAAACAAAAGGAGAATATGTGTGGAACAAATTATGAGGCCATTCGAGCACGCGACGAGGTCGTTAATAAAATCCCCCCATCCCAATTCCTCTCTCAATATGATCCCTTTTGTATTTCTCATTTCTTGATGAGCCTTTCTTGTTTTCTTATGCTCTCAAAATCTTGTTTTGTATTACGCTATAACTTTATTTTCCTTGCTTAAACTTCTTCCTTGTGGCATCCCTTATTGTTTCGAACTTTGTGACACTCACGAGACATGGTTTTTATTGGTTCAGCTCTGGGTAGTGAAGACAGAATACCCAGGATCGTTGGTATTGTATGAAAGGAAGAAGAAGAGAAAGAAGAAGAACAGTACGAGCACAAATTATCAATTACGGGGAAAACCTAAATTTACAAGCGTTTAAATACCCGTTTGATTCTCATTGCAGTTTGGACTCAATCCAAAAAACACACAGCCATTTTTCTTGCAACTTTTGGCGATGCGCTGAAATGAGACAAAACAAACAACAAACCAGCGAGGCTTAGCTACATCAATGTGGGGGTGATCTGATTGGAGATTGAGCTCAACCTCAATAATCTAATTTCGGCGTAAATGACCCTTCGACACCCTGGCGTCGAGGTCTCTTGGATACACGGTATGTGGAGTCCATCTCCGAACGGTTGTCGCTTAACGGCGGCAGACTGCCCTGTTTACTGGGCTGCGGAAGCTGCGTTGGCGGGCGCGGGGTTTGGTTCGGGATTCCAGCAAGCGTTGTGCCTGCGTCAAGTTGCGGAGAATAAGCGAGAGTGGGGCTAGGACTTTGAGTGGGGGGAATCGAGTTGGACGAGTGGGTAGTTGCTTTCACCAAGAAAGCTTGTAATTCATTGAGGAGATTTAAGGGGGGTGTTCCACTGGTCTCATTTGAGACCCCGTATTGAGTGGGACTTACCATCCCCACTGGGGCTATCCCAGAATTTGTGTTTCCCGCCACACCCCTTGGTTTCGTAAGCGCATCGTAATCAAGAGTCTTGAAAGAATGTGTGTTCACTTTTGCACTCGGCTTGCGAGGTTTCTGCTGGAACTGGAGAAACGCACGAGACAAGTTGGCCAGCATCTCGGCCTCGTTCGACGTTACCTGCACAAGATCCAACCGACCGACGGTCCGGTAGTTGTCCTCAAGACGCTTTCCTCGCAATTCGCTGCGTAAACGACGTTCGATGAGCAATCGTTCGTATTTTCGACGTGTCTGTGAATCTGACGATGTTGCTGCCTTCATCAGAAGTTTGTTGCGAAGACTCACCACTTTCGTGGCGTTTGTCGAGAACTCCGAGTCCATGCAAAGAAATCAAAGACGATTTAACGTCGACTAACCCCCTACCTGGTTTGGCTCACCTTATTCAACTATTCCGAGTCTTGTATGGTAAAGACCAGAGAACCTTTATTGAATGAGATAAAAAATATTTTTTGAATGCACAATTTTTTTTCATAAGTTCACCTTCAAGCTCACTCACTATGAATGTTAGCTTTCAAGTCCATGAATATCTTGAACAATGAAGTTCGTGGCCCTCCTCTCAGGCGGAAAAGACTCCTGTTTTAACATTCTACACTGCATGGCCAACGGGCATGAACTCGTGTGTTTGGCCAATCTATACCCTCCACCTTCCGAGTCTGACGAGCTCGATTCGTTCATGTACCAGACGGTGGGCCACGATGTGGTGGAACATTACTCTGAATGCACAGGGAAACCACTGTACAGACAGATGATTACAGGAACTTCAGAAAACCAGCAACTTGAGTACCGTTTGACCCAAAAAGATGAAACTGAAGACCTTTACGAGCTTCTGCAGACAGTTTTGCACCATCATCCAGAGGTGGAAGCAGTCAGCGTGGGGGCAATTCTGTCTTCTTATCAACGTACAAGGGTAGAGGATGTCTGTACCAGATTGGGATTGACCGTTTTGGCGTATCTGTGGCAAAGGGATCAAACGGAATTGATGGGCGAGATGTGCGAATCGGGATTAGATGCTCGTTTGATCAAGGTGGCAGCCATTGGATTGAACGAAAAACATTTGGGGATGACGCTCCAACAAGCTTATCCGGTATTGCTGAACTTGAACGAGCGATTCGGCGTCCATGTTTGTGGCGAAGGTGGCGAATTCGAGACTCTTGTGTTCGATGCACCCTTTTTCACTCACGCCAGACTAGTAGTGACAAATCAGACCGTGATAAAACACACCAACGACGACGTTTGGTACTTACGATTGCAAGTGGCTTTACAAAAGAAGGATCAATTCGTACAACAGCCAAACCTGACGGGTGTGGCGCAGCCGCCGCTGTTGCGCGGTGATTTTCAGCATTTGGCCGAGTCGTTACCACAGCTTGAACCTGCAGGACCACAAAATCAAACGCTCGCCTTGCGTACTGTTGTTCCGAAAGTGTGGGGTTTCAATTCCACAAAATTGTCGGGCAAACTGTATGTGAGTAATATTACGTCAGCAGCCTCGGACCTTGAGACTCAAGTTCGCGACATTTTCGGGCAACTAGAACAAGAACTCAGGATTCACGAGCTTACATTCGCCAACGTGCAGGCAGCAACGTTATTGGTTTCCTCGATGGATCAATTTGCCCAGATAAATAAGGTTTACAGTTCTTACTTCACGCAGCCGCTGCCACCTGCCCGCGTGTGCGTGGAAACGACTCTCCCAGATGGACAATTTGTACAGCTTTCCGTGACTGTTCTGGACGACATCAAAGCCAAGCAGGGACTTCATGTGCAGGGCCGCTCTTATTGGGCTCCAGCAAACATTGGACCTTACTCGCAAGCTGTGGTGGATAACCGCGATCATGTGGCTTACATAAGCGGACAAATCCCGCTGATCCCTCGCGACATGAGCGTGTGTCGCGATCCTTGCACCGCCACAGCGTTGTCCTTGCAGCACTTTCACAGCGTCGCGGAGGCCGTTTCGTGCCGCACGGGAATTTTCACATGTGGATACGTGCGCGACCCGGCATGGGTGCCCTTACTTGCTGCGGCGCACGCAAAATCTAACACCTCTGCACCAGTCCCACCTTTTATGGCAGTGCAGGTAGACAACATGCCTCGTGACGTGGATGTTGAATGGGCTGGCCAGACCGTTTGCAAAACGGTCATTGATCCGATGTACGAGGACAGTGACGACGAAGAAGAGGAAGAGGAGGAAAAGGTGACGATCACTTTTGATGAAAAGCTGCCTGGCTTGTTTAGAGAGGACAGACACTACTTGATCTACGGAGAAGTGAGTGATGGTGGGTTTCCTGTCTCGTACGAGTTTGTTCCTGCAATTGCCGTGTTTGACTCGGAGGGATTCAAACACAAGGTGGCAGTTGTGGAGCTGCGTTGACTCCGCCACACGCCGAGCCCAGCGATGCGAGTGTGATTACATAATGTAGCTATGAAAAGGGGGAGCAGTCGGGTCGAGCCCAACTTACCCCATGTATCTAGTAAATCAGTCTTGACGCAACCATGGTATTCAATCGTTAAACTAATCCACTGACATCTTCCTCTGGTCCCTAGCTCTTTCAAATGTGCAAACTACTGGTCTCGCTCGGTTCTTGTCGACGCCCTGAAAACCCTTTTAAAAGTCACGTGTATAGCCATTTTTGTGGTCACACCTAACACCGCTGGAGTAACTCTGCAAAATTTTCAAGTCCACCAGGACTTTTTCAACGACTCAGCCGGGAGCCGCGCGCGAAAACCCGTCGTCTCGCGCGCGTCCAAACGATTCCACGCGCGACGCACGCGGTAAACGTCGCGGGGCCTTCTGAAAATTTCCAGGCAATTCGGTGTGTTTTTTTCTTTTGCTGTAACCAACTCAGTTTACTCTCTGGTTGTAGAGTGAGTCACTTTATCAAAGGCTATTATTCATTTACTTCTTCAAATCCGGACTATCAATTCATAGTTAGATTTGGTCACCAAGAACAGTCTAATATCAAAAGATGTCTGCACAACAAGCTCCAAAGTGGTACTCATCGGAAGAGGCACCAGTCGCCAAGCAGTCTAGAAAGGCTGCCAGACCACAGAAGTTGAGATCTTCTTTGGTCCCAGGTACTGTCTTGATCCTTTTGGCCGGCAGATTCAGAGGTAAGAGAGTTGTCTACCTCAAGAACCTTGAAGACAACACCCTGCTTGTGTCTGGTCCATTCAAGGTGAACGGTGTTCCTCTCAGAAGAGTCAACGCCAGATACGTCATTGCCACCTCCACCAAGGTGTCACTTGATGGTCTTGACTTGGCTAAGTTCGACGTTGCTTACTTTGCTAGAGAGAAGGCTTCCTCTTCCAAGAAGTCCGAAGGTGAGTTCTTCGGTGAGGGTGCTGCCAAGAAGGAGGTTAAGGCTGAGAGAATCGAGGACCAAAAGGTTGTCGACAAGGCTCTTATTTCCGAAATCAAGAAGACTCCTTACTTGAAGCAATACTTGGCTTCTTCCTTCTCTCTCAAGAGCGGTGACAAGCCACATGCTATGAAGTTCTAAGTCAGTCCAACCTCAGTTCATGAATCACCGCACATTTACCCACCACAAAAGATGACATCACCAATAGAGTGACCACCAAACCACAAAGACTTGTTTGTTGTCTCCATTCACCTTTGTCAAAATGAGAAACTCAAAAAGAGATACGTTTCACCCCTATATTCAAATCCATCAAACCGACATTTGTCGACATCACATCACCGTCATCATTGTTATTGTTTGGGAAGCATCGCACCAATTCCATTCAATCTCAGATATAATTTTATAGTTTCCTAATGCTATTTTAGTCCTATTTTTTGATAGAATTTGAGAGACAAGCTGCGACGGAAGCGAGCCGTGATTGAGAAGTAGGCAAAACGTAATTGGAGCGTCCGCGTTCGATGTTTGACTGGATGCCCAGAACTTGATTGGCTTCTTTCATAACAGCCCCCTTTTGATGTCTCAGTAACCGCTGTAGTGAACCCTGTATACCATAACTATCTACACCGGCCGCGACAAAGTAGTTGTTGTGTTCGAAAAAGACAAGCGTGGGTGGTTGGTAGATGATTAGGCGAGCAAACTGGACGCGAAGCAGAAGTTGCCAGTGATGGCCACGCTCACTCTTATGACTAGGGATGACCACTTGCTTTTCTTGAAACTCGAGCAAACAAGCACACAAACAAGCATAGACTAAGTTGGCAAGCAACTCGCTGTTGAGCTCGCGGTCTGAAAACTAGTATTACACCCGTACACCACAAAGCTCCCTTTTGACATTTTTCAAACAATATAAACTTCACCTTGTTCAGCTTCTTGCTGTGCCTGCTGCACCCCACCTCCCCATTGCCTCGTACCGCTTCACGAGATCACCGCTGACACAGCCTCGCAATGTCCCGTCCGCAGGGACTGGTCTCCGTGGACCCAACGCTACCCAAGATCTTGCCTCACGAAAAAATGTACTCTATTCAGCTTGGAGATAAGGTTTTCAGACTAAGTGGTGCCTCTTTGTCATACGATGCCCCGTCGTACTTCACCGAATTCTTTTCCAAAATGGGGAACGAGTCCCAGCTATTAGTGTTGGACCGGTCGCCCGATATATTTCGCAAGATATACATGCATTTGCAAGGCTACAGCATTGAAATCGAAAATGAGTATGAGTACATGCATTTGTACGCCGATTCGCAGTATTTCAGCCTCAACAAGCTGAAACGAAGACTGTTGACAGAAGAGTTCTTTTTTCAAGTGGGCGGGAAAGGCTTTCATGTTTCCAAAGACTTGCTGTTCTCCGAGGGAAACTACCCAAACTACTTCACTGTGGCTAACGATGCGGTCTTACAAAACCCGCATACTTCTAATTTACTGAAGAGTCTCATCAGACCGCCTCCGATGAGCCCTCACAAAGTTGACAGAAGCTCTGCTCTTTTCCAGGACCTCATAATGGGACTCCAGCACTCGCACGTGCCCGTGCGAGACGAGCAGCACCGCCAGGACCTGATCACAGAGTGCAGATACTATAGGTTTTTTGCACTGGAGCAGCAGCTCATCAAACACAGAATCCAGCAGAATCCGTTTACGAGGGAAGAGGAGATCGTGATTGGCTATCAGGATCTCAAGAAGAGCGGCCTAGTGAACCCCAGCGTTGATGTGACCCGGTTCGTGCAGTACTCTCGACCCCACGTGGACAAAGGGATTTTGCGGACACTGGTGATGCAGATCGAGTCTTCAGAGGCCAGTCTGCTGATAAACACCGAGACCAGGTGTCTGAGTCTGTTGTTTTTGGGAAAGACAGCACAGAAATTGAACAGTCTGCTGTCTCGGATAAGCCACGATCTGATGTTCGAGTCAGTAGAAAGAGACGGGAGCACCGTACCGAAGCTGACGATGCTCACACTGTTGATTGGTTGCCACACCAGAATCAACGGCCATGAAGTTGATTCGAAATGGTACGAGAAGTTCTTCAACTTGTCCCAATCCTCTGTCCATTCAGATAAGACAGGCGAAAGAAGCTCAGAATATAAGATGCCTCGGCTCGTTGGCAACGTTATAGAAGTCAAACTGCTCCAGTCACAGTGGACTATTGCCGTGGAGGGCATGCAAAAGATCTGGCTCAACGCCGTGCTTATAGACGGTGTCCTTGACGGCCAAAACTATTACAAGAGACGCGGATTTCTTTGATGGGAAAAGAAGCCAGAGAAAGCGAGGGGTTTTGGAGCTCAGGAACCAAGGTTTTGATAGTAAAGTGTTATCGATTGAGTGATGATTATTGTATAAGTGATAGATTCATTCTAGGGCGAATTTGCAGGTGATTTTTGCTCTGCGCAGATGAGTATTTATGCTTGCTGCCGACGCCGATTGGCAGTACCACTGCAGTACAGTTGTTTGCTAGCATTACAAAATAATCACTGGCTGCACCAGCAATTCTGCGGGCAATTGCTCCGCTAGATTATGTCTTCATCGCATCGCCTAATTTGACTTCTGTCCATTACCGACAAGTCGCTTTGCTCGTTCATCGCTCTGCTCGTTGTTCATTCGTTGTTTCTTCGTCGCTCGCTCATTAATGCTCTCTTCTCTTTCTCAGCTGTCCGACAGACAAAGATGACAGAATGTCGTCCTTTCCGTCGGTAGAAACACCCTTGACAGGGTCACATTGGCAGATCTCCACAAACTGGTGCCTGTCTTCAAGAACAAGGCCGTCAGCCTCGCTAATCTGGTACGACTCCAACAGAATTTCCGGGTCATTGACACTCAAAACCAGACGTTGGTCGGAAACAGTTCCTGAGATGATCTCACTGGAAGCTTCCACAGCTTCGTCAAAGGTGATTCGCCCGTCCTCAGAAAGATTGAACAAGAAAAACGCTTTCATATTGTCAAGAAGGATGGCTATCTTTTGCAGCTTTTCAATCACCACGATCTGCGAAACAGTGTACTCCTTCAAATCGCCAGCCTCGTTCTGGAACCTTTCTGGAGCAAGATGTCTGTCGGTGAGGTAAGGCTTGACAATGTCATCAAGAGAAACCTTATCTTGCAATTCGTCATTAGCTTCCTGCCAGCTCCAAGAACACAAAAATGAATCTCCGCCTGCACTCACCAGAATCTTTCCGTTGCACCAGTTTGGTGCAACCACCGAAGAAACAAACTCCTCATGTTCGAACAACCATTTCTTGATTACGTAAGTACTTGGGTAATGCGTGATTCTGATGTGTTCGTCTCTGTCTGTGGTAATAATGTATTCTTTCCCGTCAGCGTCCGTAAGATCAAGCAAGGACGTGAGCATTGAAACGTGTCCCAACACTGGCTTCAAATCCTTGTCTTGCAAAACTGTCGTTTGCTTCAGATCAATGGTATAGACGTCACCGAACTTGTCTCCAATGACGATTTTCTGGTCGTCCACAGTGGTGGTGATGGTACATGGTCTCTTTGGGAATGGCTGGCGTTTGACAAAGGAAAGAACGTTTGTTTTATTTTGTGGATCCAATTCAAAGACAACCACCGCCTTATCGCTGTCAGTGGACAAAATGACGTGCTTCTCGTCTCTGCTGAGACAGATGTCTCTGATGTAGTTCAAGCGTGGTGGGGCCCCCGGACCTGGTGTGGGGGTCTTTGGAGCCTGTGTCGTGAGTCCTTTCTCCTCTTGCGATTTCACCCACGCCTCATGCTGTTTCTTTAGGGTATAGTCCGGATCGACCTCGTCAGTCCAAGTTCCGACCAGTTTTGAGGAATCTGCGAGCGTGAAGACGAATAAATTGTTGCTGCACGTGGCAAACAAAAGAGATCCGGAACGGTTGAGAATGACTTTTTGAAAAGGGTGCTTCATGCTGTTGGCGATTGTGATTGGTGAAGTTGAAGAAGAGGAGTTGCAAACCAGAGAGCTCAAAGTGCTAAATTTTTCAAAAAAAGATTTTTTCAAAAATACAAAAAAATTTGAAAATTGAAAAAAAATTCCTATTGTCGCGACGATCGACGTGCATTTTGGATTTGATGGGGTCGAATGCTTTATGGAAAATTTTGCCGTGTAGTCGATAAAAAGTATTCACTGGCTGATAACGGTGGGTGATAGTTAACGATTGCTTTTGAGGCTGAACTCGTGTTTTTATACAGAAAATGACAGAGAACGTTGAGATTTCCCACCACCTCATCAAGGATGGCTGGTTTAGCGAGGAGTCTGAGGAATTCTTCCCAGGTCAGGCCATGAGACTGAAAGTGGACAAAATCTTGCATGCTGAAAAGTCCGAATTCCAAGACGTTCTTGTGTTCAAGTCGACTAACTTCGGCAATGTTCTTGTGCTAGATGGCGTGATCCAAGTGACAGAAAGAGACGAATTCGCTTACCAGGAGATGATTTCTCACGTTCCTTTGTTTGCACACCCAAATCCAAAAAAAGTGCTGGTGATTGGAGGTGGTGATGGAGGTGTTTTGCGTGAGGTTGTCAAGCACGAAAGCGTCGAAAGTGCCACATTGGTGGAGATTGACGAGTCTGTGATTAAACTCTCCAAGAAATATCTTCCAAACATGGCCAAGGCTCTAGATCACGAGAAAGTCAACGTTGTGCTGCAAGACGGATTCAAGTTTTTGAAAGATGCAGCCAACTTTGCTGACGCTGACAAGTACGATGTGATTATTACAGATTCTTCCGACCCAGATGGACCGGCCGAAGCATTTTTCCAAACGCAATACTTCGAACTACTGTACAACGCACTAAACTCCAACGGTATTGTCATTTCCATGGCATCTGAAAACATCTGGCTCAACATCAATAACCTCAAGAAGCTCAAAGACATTTGCGGCAAAGTGTTCCCAACTGCAGAGTGCTGCTCGTGTGCTATTCCAACCTACACCTCGGGCCAAATTGCGCTTATTTGCTGCTCCAAGAACGCAGATATTGACGTTAAAAAACCTTCCAGAAAGCTGGATCCTCAAACAGAGTCAAAACTGTTCCGGTATTACAATAGCGAAGTCCACGAGGCAAGTTATGTGCTCCCAACCTGGGCTAACACTCTTTTGAATGGTAAATAATCATGATATAAACATTTCAGTCCTTTTTGTGTTTGGATGTATATTACGTCACCTCTGACGTAACTAATGATTTCAAAATCCAAAAATATCGTCGATCGTCTTTTTCGCCTTACTCTTCTTAATCTTCTTTTTGATCTTTGTAGGCTTGGTGGATGAGTCAGCTTTCGGAGAGTGAGTTTTCGAAGTCTCTACCGCTTTACTGGCCTTAAGTTTCTCCAGATCCACAGCCTCCCCAAATTCTTCTCCTAGGTCGGCTTCTGCTGCTTTGACGTCAAGACCGGCGGTCGGGCCCATATCGAACTTGAGCAGAAGCGAGCTTATTCGAGAGCACAGCCCGACTAGTGTGAACCCAAGAGCCACGAACTGGCCTAGCTCGATAACAGAGTAGAACTTCCAGTAGCAACTAGGCAAGAGCTTTTTGTGTATGTAATGAACCAAATGACGTGCTTCTGCGGATCGTTTTTCGGCTAGTTTGCTGGCGTCCTTGGAGCTAAGTTTAATCTTACTAAGCTTGTGTTGCCTTCTTTTGGTGAATCTCATCTTCGTGAGCTGCTTTTGTTGTGAAACCTCATCAATATCAATCATTATCTCGAGAAGTTGCCGCAGCTTGCGGTGCAACATGTTAAAATGTCTCCACCATAACGAAGAGCCATGCTGTTTCGAGTCTCTATGATATACGAGATGGAGCAGCTGGAACTCGGTGAACAAAGATTCTAGTGTTTGCTTGTCTACGAGTGTCGTCATGAAAAGGTTTGCGGTGTGTCCAGCTTATCTGGGAGCACTAGTTATTTTGAGTGAACTGTAGAATTTTTTTTGATTCATTTCATCAGAATCCATAAAAATGGTGCACGGATGTAAGCGTTGTTACACATCCTTGCACGACGTAATACCTCAGGCTCGATGGAGGGCAGGTAGTCGATACGGAATCGAGGTTGCACAATTTCTGTAAGTCTCAAACGAGCGTGTACCCTACGGGGCCTGAGTTGCCGGTAGAACTAGCGTGGGTCAACGCCAGTTCATTCCAGAATTCAGTGCCGGCTTGCAAGGCTTAGGTAGCTTCTATTTTTTACTTGGCCCGAGTCGTGTGTTAGAGCCGCGCTGGAGGCCTGCAGCGCTTCGGCTACCTTGTCGGTCTTATTGGTCCAACTTTGTTGCTACTGAGCCTTGATTTACCTTGTTGCGCGGGCTGGGCTCAGCTTTGCGGGCTGTGCAGGCTAAGCGCCACGTGAGACACGAACGCGAAACGCGTCGCCCCCTTTGAAAAACAGAGTGAAAAATCGAAATCAAAATACGCGATGCATGAAAAATAAACACAAATCACGAGGAGCGTAAACAGTCTCGGCTTGGAGATCAATAGAGCCGGTCAAAATCTGCAGAAGAAGCCACACAGACAATGCAAAAGTGCCAATATACAATGGTTGGCAGCAGAGCGACTGGCACATCCCTTCGATGGCTAAAAACACGAACACGTTCGTAGTAAGCTCCGAAATCGTAGGAGTGTTGGAGAATGCGTCTTCGAGGTAAGGTACCACCTTTTACCATTGGTATATAAGGCTGGCGAGATCCCAGAAGTCCCAACTGTTTTTTTGGATCAGGATATCTTCTTTCTTCAACAGTTCGTTCATACAGATACCAACTCACAGTCACTCATTATACACACAAAAATGCAACTCAACAACATTGTCTTGGTTTCCCTTTTGGCCACCCTTGCTTCTGCTTCTGGTGTTGTCACTCAAATTGGTGACGGTCAAATTCAAGCTGCTGGTACCACTTCTGCCGAGAGCTCTACTACTTCGGTCGAGGCTACTGTCGTCGAGAGCTCTACCTCTAGCTCTGCTACTAGCACCAAGGAGGCTACCACCGAGGCCACCACCGAGGCCACCACCGAGGCCACCACTAGTGCCACTACCGAGGCTACCACTGAGGCTACCACTGAGGCTACCACTGAGGCTACCACTGAGGCTGCCAGCTCTTCCGCTGAAGCTTCTGTTGCTTCCACCACCACTGTTGTCACCTCTACTGTCAATGGTGTCGAGACCGTTTACACTACTTACTGTCCATTGACTGCTTCCTCTTCTGAGGCTGCTACCACCGAGGCTGCCACTACTGAGGCTGCCACCACCGAGGCTGCCACTACTGAGGCTGCTACCACTGAGGCTGCTACCACTGAGGCTGCTTCTTCCTCTGTCGCTACTACCGCCGCTGCTTCCTCCACTGAGGATGACGTCACCTACGTCGATGTTACCTCCACCCCTGTTGTGACTGCCTCCAGCGACATCACTGTCACCGCCTACCAATATGTTACCTACACCACCACTTACTGTGGAGCTGAGGGATGCACCACCTCTACTGCTGTCAGCTCTGTTGCTGCTTCTTCTTTGGTCACATCTGCTGTTGCTGCTCAGTCCGAGGTCGTTAGCGAGACCACTTCCTCTTCCGCATCCATCCCAACCATCGCCACCTACTACGGATCGTCATCGGCTTCCAACAGCTCGCTCTCGATTGCCGTGGTTGAGGGTGGTGCTGCTAAGCTCGGTATGACTGGTGCTGGTGCCATCGGTGCTGCTGCTTTGGCCCTTCTTTTCTAAGTACGTCATGATAATAATAGTTTAGGTATATGGTTTTTGATTACGACGAGCAATACAAGCGAATTGCTCCACCTCGATTGGCATTATTGGGCTGCTCGTAAAACTGGCAGACGAGCTCAGCCAAAGAGTGGTGCAAGTCTTCGCTTATGATAAAAAAAAGTAACTATGAAGGGACCGTTGGATACCAGTCTGCTTTGTCCTTCCAACTTCGAGAGCTAAGTCCACTCAAATTCGCTATTTCTTTGAGGCTTGTTGTACTTTCGTGGACCAGCTTCACACTTGTTGATCAGCTCCACCTTTCTTGGACTCCTCTATCTCTAGGGTGCGTTCACGCACAGCTCGATCTCCCGATCTCCAGATCTTCAAGTCCCCATACTCTACACCCTTACACCAGTGACTTACACTTACTTTTCAACCGGCATACCGGTACTCCGGTTTTCTTGATACGCGTATTGCCTCTTTCGCGCCACCGGAGTGAACTCGGTGGCTCCCCGGTAAGCTCACCCGGCGTGAACATCGGGCGCGCGGTGCGGCTGGATCGCCCCGAATTTTTGATAAGTCTTGTCAATCTCGGTGGTCCGGCTAAAACACGAGAACCGGTCTTCCTTATTAGAACAAGGAGGAAAAAGTTTAGAAATAACGTGCATAGTGTGGGCACATATATAAGATGCGAAATTTCCTACACTGACACAAGTAAAGGGGAAATGTGTTGACTCTTGTAATCACAAACACAAAGAACAAACACATATCAAAGATGAAATTAGCAGCTTTGACTTCGATTGTGGCTGTGTTGGCCAGTGGATCCAGTGCTCTTCCAGTTGTGGGAGGTGGATTTGGATACCATGACGTCAAAACCGCAGCTCAAGTGGCGAGAACTTTGGTTAGCAGAGAATCGCTCGCAAACGTTGCCACATTTGACCAAGATAAGGAAGCCCCTGTCTCTTTTGTGGAATACTACTCCGATTGTGACAAAGACGGCCAACCAATCTTGCTTTTGATTGATATTTCGTCGTCGAACAAGAACATCGAGGCCGGTTCCAACACCTCTCTTTCTATCAGAGTTGGAGATCACCCTTTGAACGAACACGTCGACCCACACTACATTGGAGGTCGCTCCAATTCTGTGGCTGGCTCTCCAAGAGTCAGTCTTAGAGGTTCTTTTGTGCCTGTGAACGGTACTTTTGAACTCGATGAATGTTTCGCTTCTAGACACCCAGATTCTGTTGCTTGGTACCCTGGTTCGCCTGTTCACGAGTCCAAGTGGGTCAAGTTTCAAATCGACGACGTCTACTTTATCGGAGGTTTTGGTGACAGAGCTTTCATTGGCGAGATCCCAGTCGAAGAGTACTTGGGTGCTAGTCTATTGAGCCAGCAGGAGTTTGACGAACTTTTCCAAACCGAAAATGAGGCTGAAGAACAAGCCAGAGGATGGTTCACTGGCGTTGTTGACGCTGTTTCTGATCTGTTGGGCATGAAGGAGTCCGAGGATTCTGTGAACGAGGAAAACGAAGAAGATGATGATGCCGAGAGAAAGTACTGGAAGCATTACGGAAAGCAACAGAGAAAGTACTGGAAGCATTACGGCAAGGAACAGAGAAAGAAGTGGGCTCCAAAAGATACTGATGTTGAAGAGGTCGACTGTGCTGAGGTCGAGGAGACTCCAGATGAACACTGGAAACACTATGGAAAGGACCAGAAGAAGTACTGGAAACACTACGGCAAGGAGCAGAAGAAGTACTGGAAGCATTACGGAAAGGATCAAAAGAAGAAGTGGGCACCAGAAGAGCCAGAGGAGGATCCAGAGGTGACCATGGCAGAAATCGAAGAAACCGAGACTCCAGATGAGTACTGGAAGCACTACGGTAAGGAACAGAAGAAATACTGGAAGCACTTCGGTAAGGACCAGAAAAAGAAGTGGACTCCAAAGACTCCAGAAGAAGATCCAGAGCTCGAAATCGAGGAAGTTGAGACTCCTGGCGACCACTGGAAGAAGATTGGAAAAGACCAAAAGAAATACTGGAAACACTACGGCAAGGATCAAAAGAAAAAATGGACTCCAAAGACTCCAGAGGAAGATCCAGAACTCGAAATCGAGGAAGTTGAGACTCCTGGCGACCACTGGAAGAATATTGGAAAGGATGAGAAGAAGTACTGGAAACACTTCGGCAAGGACCAAAAGAAGAAGTGGACTTCAAAGTCTCCAGAGGAAGATCCAGAACTCGAAATCGAGGAAATTGAGACTCCTGGCGATCACTGGAAGAAGATTGGAAAAGACCAAAAGAAGTACTGGAAAAAGCACGGTAAGGATCAAAAGAAAAAGTGGACCCCAAAGACCCCGGAGGAGGACCCAGAACTTGAAATCGAGGAAGTTGAGACTCCTGGCGACCACTGGAAGAAGATTGGAAAGGATGAGAAGAAATACTGGAAACACTTCGGCAAGGATCAAAAGAAGAAGTGGACCCCAAAGACTCCGGAGGAAGATCCAGAGGTGACCATGGCTGAGCTCGAAGAAACCGAGACTCCAGATGAGTACTGGAAGCACTACGGTAAGGAACAGAAGAAATACTGGAAACACTTCGGCAAGGACCAAAAGAAGAAGTGGACCCCAAAGACTCCTGAGGAAGATCCAGAGGTGACCATGGCTGAGTTCGAAGAAACCGAGACTCCAGATGAGTACTGGAAGCACTACGGTAAGGAACAGAAGAAGTACTGGAAGCATTTCGGCAAGGACCAGAAAAAGAAGTGGACTCCAAAGACTCCAGAAGAAGATCCAGAACTCGAAATGGAAGAAGTTGAGACTCCTGGCGATCAGTGGAAAAAGATTGGAAAGGATGAGAAGAAGTACTGGAAACACTACGGCAAGGACCAAAAGAAAAAGTGGGCTCCAGAAGACCCAAAGGATGATGTTGAAATGTTCACCCTCATGACCCAGTCTTAGTTCGCGTTGGTTAATCATACAATCTGTATTTATTTGGTTTTGGAAAGATGGTAATTTGATAGTTCTTAATAAACTTTTATGATGTTTCGATAAGATACAAACGTGAATGATGCGAATTTTTTTGAGTGCTTTCTTGGTACAACAATCACGTGTAGAAGATCACATGGGGCCGAAGTTTGATTCCGTCTCCGAACAATTCAAGCGGATACGCGTATTGTTTAACTCGCATCGATAAAAAACGTTTCCTTTTTAGTAAGTTCTATCCGCTATGGTCTGAGTTCAGTTATCGTGCGTGTTCGTGAAACGCGGTCTACCGGTTCTGGTGGGCCCCATTCGATGCCTGTCCAGCAATCTCTCTTTACCTTCGTGTTTGTTGGTGCAGGCAATTCAGAAGAGGGATTTATATCCGACGCGTAAACACGCTAATTCTGCCTTAAGAGCTACCCGGAAATTAGGAAAATTGTGCGAGTGTGATTTAAATAATTGTTGCAGCGCACTAAAATACTTGAACTTGAGTGTTGATTTTACCCCAGCAAATAGCTCCAGCTTTCGTTACGGAAACAATTTGAATATGGCAGTGACTTACAGACGCCGGAACGTTGGTATTGCAGCTGCTTCAGCCGTGGTCTTGGTGGGAGCCACGTCGGTCTTGCTCAAAACGTACCCACATCTGAGACCAAGATGCTTCATTTACGAAGCCATCTCGAAATACTGGGGCACTGCCGAGGAGAAACAGCCAGAAGAGACTCAGGAAGAAGCTCTTGGGGATTCCACAGTGGTTGTCGGCGAAAAGCCCGTCCCGGACTGGACCGAAGACGAGCTGAAGTCTTACTTGAAAGAGGTAAGTTTTTTTTTTCAAGCAAATACCAGTGAACTTGTTTCCCATACTAACAAGACTATGACGTCTAGAAAGAAGTTACTGCTCCTGAAGGTGCTTCTGTTGATGAGCTTATCGCCCTTGTTAATGAGACTAGATCTCATTAGTGTGATAGTGAAAGGGTTGAAATTATTGGGGGCCGGCGCTGGGGGCGGAAGTCCTAGGTTGTTATACCGGATGATTACGTAAGCAAAGGGAATGATGATCTGACTGCTGCGTTTGCGTCCCGTGCGTGTGGGACAAAGATTATTTACTCTCTTCAATCGCTATATATGTATGAGTTCTCGCCTAATATGTCAGTTTTCGATTTCCAGATTGTGTGTGCGCGTGTATTTTGATCACTTGTTGTTGAAGCTTTTCCAGCCTTCGATTCCTTCGTTGAACAATTTCCACGTGAGTATTTCGTTTGGAAGATAGCAGAACTTGACTCCGATGGACTCAACGTCTTTATTTCTGTACTCATCGTCAAACAGACACAAATCGCTGGTATCGAGCCCGTTGCGTTTACATAGTGTGCTGATGTGGTGAATCTTGGTGCCCCATCCCCACTCGCTGTCCTGTATGTACTTGTCTATCTTGAACAGTTTGATGAGTTTCTTGGCAACAGGTGGATTGGCCGTACGCGAGGCTGTGAAGATGGCCACGTTATTGTCCTGTAAATACTGGAGAATCGGCTCCACATCAGGGAAGAGCTCTAGCTCGTACCCGTACTTGTCCACCACCACTTTTGGCTTGGATTTGTGTAATTTGATGGGGGTTTGGATGTGAGTGTCGCACCAACATGCTGAGAGCGAGGTTAGTCAGTTACTGTCTTAGGTAGAGAAATTGTAACATTTGCTTACGCCAAAGAGTGTAATCAAGGTCAAAGACCACAGCCTTCGGAAGGGTTTCAGACATGAGGGGAAACAAATGCCTTTAGAGGGGCAAGAACCGAACTATGCACACTTTTAGATTGGCTTTTTGATCCAATTTGAGATTTTTTGGTTTTTTTTGATTTCTTCATTTTTTTTTCGTACTCTTGATCAAATATTTTGGAGCATTTTTTCAATTACAAAACGTACTACATCGACTAGTCTTCAACCTGATTGAGAACGATTGAAGACAAACCAACCCACCCATGACCAACGACGATCGCTATCAAAACTACCGCAACACGCTCAACGAGTCGTTTGACAGGACACAGTCGCTCATAGAAACATTATTGGAGCTACAGTCCAAGGCTGTGCTGGACAATGAGGACTACGCCAGACTCGCTCAGCAGCATCGAGAGGTGGTGCTGGACACTATGGCAGTTGTTCGCGCAAAAAACGACATCAAGACTGAGTACAATCGGTTGGGAGATGCCTTCGTTAAAAAAACGTCCACCAACTATTATCAATTCAACAACACAAAGCTGCAAAAGTACAAATCTCAAAAACTCAAAAATGGACGTTTGGTGCAGGAGTTTGCGAAGCTGCTGGACCAGCTTCCAGAATTAAAGATCAAGCAAATTTTGGACGCTGAGGAAGGAGAGAACGAGGACAATTCGTTTTTGCGATCCTTGGGCAAGACCAGAGCAGAGATCAAGGTGAATTTTGGCAACTCAAACTATGCCGATTACATCATAGATGAGACAGCAGTCGAGAAGTTCGAGACAATCCTCAAAAAGGAAGATGTCCGCAAATTCAAGTTAGTGCAGCTAAACGACAGATACTACGAGAGGGAGCGCACCCTGCTACAGGGGATGGAGATGAAGTGGCAGAGCCGGCTAGTAGAGCTGACTAAGTTCATTAAAGACGACTCGGAGCGCATACGGGGGAGTATTTTAGGCATCCAGGAGGAGCTCAGTGAAGAAAAGAAAGGAGAGGAAGAGAAAGTAGAGGAAGAAGAGGAGGATGAAGAAGAGGAGTTGGAGATAGAGGAGTATTACGAGGAAAGTGCTGAAGAGGGAGATGAAGGACAGGAAGCGGAGGCAGAGGCAGAGGCAGAGGCAGAGGCAGAGGCAGAGGCAGAGGCAGAGGCAGAGGCAGAGGCAGAGGCAGAGGCAGAGGCAGAGGCAGAAACTGTCGGAGATGACTTGCACGCAGAGATGGAGCAACGCGAGAAGTCAGTCGACCTAGAAACCCCGGCTGAAGCTCGGACAAATGACCCAGTGGAGGCAAGTACGCTTGTTAAAGGTTCAGAGGATGCTGGTGCTCATACTGACTCGGACATGGAACTGGAAGAGTAATATAGGGAGGTGTATGTCAAAAGAACCTATCGCGCAACGCAAAAGACCACAATGATTCATGTCGCGGGTTTCACTCTTTTAATTTTGTTACCCGGACAATTTCGAAATCTTGAGAATTTGGATAGCTGCTGCAAAAAAGTAGAAGTATACAAGTAGATGACAGGATAACAGAGACGAAAAGCAAGCGCCAGAGGGCAAGTGATTTTAGTTTCTAGGACCAGACAGACCCACATTCAGAGTCACATCGCCATGAGTGAGACAATTGCCAACTATTTGCTGATCTCGCTGCCGAAATCGACGTCGACAGACGAAAGATCACTTTCAAGATGGTTGGAGGAAAGCGTGAACGGAGGAGCCGTTGAAGTGTCCAAATTTGAGCTTCCGACGTTCAAAGTGGGCACTTTGGACTCTTTGGTGTTGCAAAGTGAGGAGCTGGCCAAGGTAGATGGCCAATTGTTTGGCTCCATAGGCAAAGTTTTGGACATTATGGGCAGCATTCATGGAGACGGTCAAGAACGCAAACATTTGGCCAAACAGAAGATTGACGGCAAGCCAGTGGACCAATACTTTGAGAGCTTTCACTGGAATACTTCCCGATTCAGACTGGACAAGTCCATTGAAGAATTGACCAAGACGATATCCAGTGAGGCCTTGAACGTGGACAACGACCTGCGTTCTTCGTACACCAATTACACGCAGGCCCGGTCGAATTTGGTGGCTGCTCAGAGAAAACAGACAGGAGACTTGTCTGTGAGGTCTTTGCATGATATTGTGCGTGCCGAGCATTTTGTCTTGGACTCAGAACACCTGACGACGGTGCTTTTGGCTGTTCCAAAGAACTTGAACGACAGTTTTTTGAGTTCATACGAGACCATTGTTGAATTTGTGGTTCCAAGAAGTGCGACGAAGATTTCTGAAGATTCTGAATTCGTCTTGTATGCAGTGACGTTGTTCAAGAAATACGTGCCTGCTTTTCTTGCTGCGGCTCGTGACTCCAAATGGATTCCTCGCGAGTTTGACTACTCGGAGGACGTGATACGCAAAATGAGAAACGAGTTCCAGGAGGCCACGAAGGAGGAGTTGACGCTCAAGAACGATCTTTTGCGGCTTTCTAGAAGTGCTTACGCGGAAATCGTGTCCTCGTGGGCCCACATCAAATTGCTGCGCACGTTTGTGGAGTCTGTCCTGAGATACGGACTTCCTCCACAATTCTACTGTTACTTATTGAAGTTGCCACAAAAGGCCATTGAAAAGTCCAAGGAAGAGCTGGTTGCCAGATTTGGATATCTGGGAGGACACGCTTTCTCGACAGACAAGAAGGGCAAGATTGTCAAGGAAACCAGCTTGAACGAGTACGCTTCGTTGGTGGATCAGGATTATGAACCGTTTGTGTTATATGAGGTGGAGTTGCAATAATGAGGACCAGTGAGATGACGAACGAAGCGAGCCACAGAGAGAATGCCATCAAATGGAAGCCCGTCATGAGTGAACCTCACTTGAGTGTATTGTGACCATTCCAAGGTGAAAAGCACAAATTACCCAGAGGGAATGCCGTAATCAATGTCCCAATTCCCTATAAAGTATCTCATGAATCTTCATCATCCGTTGAGTTGTAGTAGACGACTAGACGAGGATTTTGTATTGTTTTTAGACGAAGAACGTTGAAGAAATTTCAAGAGTAGCGACATACGAACGAAAAACCTAGCGGGGCGAGACGTGATTAGTTCTAGTGGGTCGGTAGACGTCATCAGCTCTAGTTGTCATAGTGTAAAACTGATTGCTATCATGATAATGAACGTTAAGCTTCGATGGGTTCGGCCGCAGTGATTGATCCCTTTCAACTTTTCTTTCGTGAACTCACTCCTGTCTGACTAATCTGGTCACTAGTGGGTGTAGATCTTATGAGTGGTTCCTCTTCTCGTCTACGCCAACAATCCTGCCATTCTATTCATACTTTGTTGTATTCCTGAAATCTAGAAATTTCAAATGACGTCATTCTCGCGAGTACCGCGACTCTTCAAAAAATAGAAAATCCAAGCCTAAAATGGGCCCTGTTTATCAGAAAACAAAACGTAATCCTCATTCAGCTACACGCAATTCTCCAACTGCAACGCGATCCTGCACATCTGATCACCATTGATTGACGTCTACAAACAGAAACTGCTTCCATTTCATATTTCATACGTTCAATACCAGAGAAACAACACCCCCGCGGATGCAATTGGCTAATTCCATGTGTACACATCAGCAATCTTCATAATGTCGAAAACGTACCGCAAGCTCACTAGCAGGGCCTCTGACTACTCGAAGTTTGACTCAGAGGATCAAGACACCATTTTTCAGGTCCATCCGCACAACGACAGCGAAATTTCGCTTCAACGCATGGAATCCCGGCCTCCTGCTCCCTCTTCTTCCAAGACAGAGTACTCCTACTCTGAAAATCCAATAGACCATGAAGACCCCTTCTCTGACTCCGAGAGAGTCGACAAAGACATGGAAAATGAGTCCCTGAGTTCATCGAACCCGTTTTCTGACGTCCATGTCGCGTCTCAGGTGGACGCAGAAAGCTCTTCAGGCATCGGATCTGGTTTCTCCCCAGATAGTCTTTTACGCTACTCCCACGTTGACTTTGATATTGCCCCCAAAAACAAGCTCAAAGGTACCAAGCTGCTATACTTCACTTCCCTGTTCAGCAGTATCGGCGTCTACCTGTTCGGTTTCGAACAAGGTGTCATGTCGCTGATCATCACCGAAAAATCGTTTTTAGACTACTTTGACAACCCGAACAGTCTTGAAATCGGCACTTTAATTGCTCTTCTTGAACTCAGTGCTCTTTTCTCGTCTCTTGTCGTTCCTTCTGTGGCCGATAATAAAGGCAGAAAGTACACGATCCTTGCGGGAGCACTTATCTTTTGTGTTGGAGGCATGTTTCAGACGTTTGCTCCTTACGAGAAAATTTGGATCATGATGATTGGAAGACTTATTTCCGGAGCGGGAATTGGCTTTCTATCCTCCATCATCAACCTCTACCAGTCAGAATGCTCGCCAAACGACCAGAGAGGTAAGATCGCTTGCATGACGTTCAGTTGCAACATTCTCGGTTTTGCATCGTCCATTTGGCTGGATTTCATTTGCTCCTACTTTAAAGGCTCATCCTCGTGGAAAGTGCCACTTTTGGTGCAAGTTTTGCTTGGACTTGTTTTATTCCTGGGTGGATTCTACATTGTGGAGTCGCCGAGATGGTTGCTGGCCAATGATTTCGACAACGAAGGGTTCTACATTCTCAAGCTATTCAACGCTGACGACCCCAATCCGCAAAAAGCCAAAATGGAGTTCATCAACATCAAAAACACGATCGAGAACGAGAAACTCGAGCTCCAATCTCAGCCAAGATCCTGGATCGGTGTTATCAAAAAGAATATCAAAGTCATTGCAGTTGGTGCATCTTCTCTATTTTTCGCTCAATTTAATGGTATCAACCTAGTCAGCTACTACGCTCCCCTGATCTTCGAGAAAGTTGGTTTTGTTGGCAAATCGGCCTTCCTTATCACGGGACTCAACGCCATCATCTACCTTCTGTCCACCTTGATCCCGTGGGTACTTGTCGACAATGTCAAAATTGGTGGCCGCAGAAAACTCTTCATAGCGGGTGGCCTTTTTATGGGAGTCTCGCTTTTTGTTTCCGGCTTCATGGACGCCACTAACACTAAAGTAGGCTCCATCATGGTCGCTGTTCTCATTGTGCTTTACAATGCCTCGTTTGGCTTCTCGTGGGGGCCTTTGGCCTGGCTGTATGCCAGTGAAGTGTACTCAGACTCCTATTCAAGATCTATCGGCGCCTCTCTGGGTACTGCTATCAACTGGTTCAGCAACTTCGTCGTGGGAGAATTGAGTCCCAAACTGCTCGAGCTCATTGGTTGGAGACTGTACCTGATCTATGGTAGCTTCTGTTTCGCAAGTTGCATCGTCGTGTACAAGTTCTACCCAGAGACCACGGGAGTGGAACTAGAAGACATGGACAAGTTGTTTGATGAATTTAACAACAGGTAGAGGCTGTCGGATTGTATCGAATCTTCTTTTTTGTAACCCTTTTGAATTGTATTTATTTTTTGCTCAATTTGAGCCATTTCGGAAGTTTTTTACCAGTAGAGTCACTATTTTGCTTGCGAGTGGTCTCCAAACCGTCTTCGTCGTCGATAGCTGCAGAAACGTGCTGATTGGTTGCACCACTAGATTCTTCTGTTGCTCCTCCACTCTGGTCAAGCTCCACCTCTGCAAGTTTATCCATGCTTTTGGCCTTCTCAAGACACTCGGCTCTGATGTACTGATCTCTCTTATGTTCATCCTTGTACACCAAAAGTGACCTGTGTCCGAATTTGCAATCTTCAACCAGAGTTTTAGACAAGTCGCTTTCTTGAGCCAAAATAATTTGGGCCGGGTAGGGCACATGGAGCTCGAACAATGGAACCTTGTCGCTTTGAGTCTGTCGTTGCGAAAGCTGGATCACCTCGGCCAGCAGCAAGTTGTATAAGTCACCCAAAGTATCAGTTGGCTTTAGTTTGAGCTGTACAGTGTTGTAATCAGGAAATTTGATTCTCACCAAACACTCTGTCACTTCGACCGGCTTCTTTCTCTTTTTTTCCAGTTCCTCACGCTGTCTCTTGCTCATGATCTGGCTCGGTCCGTGAGCCCTACGCGACAACAACGCCTGGTATTGTCTTGCTTGTTCAACAGACATCTCATAAACAGACTCGTCCACTTCCTTAAATGGGATGGGCTCGGATATGGGTTTGAAAACCTCAATTTTTGATAAAGCCGGCTCCTCTGGTTCCTCTGGTTTGTTATCCTGTGAATTGTTTTCCTGCAGGATGAGTGCATCTTGATCCTTTCTTTGCGGTTTCGTCTCAACTGGCTCTGATTGTGCAACTTCTGCGACTTTTGATTTTTCTATGCTAATTTGGACATTCCTGTCCACAAGTTCCCTTCTTTCCATCGATTTTTCGCTTTCTTGACGAGAGAATCTCAATCTGAGCACGTGGTTGCCACCCACAAGCCCGAGAGAGCTCAATGGCTGCTCCAGCTGCTCGACAGTGCTCAAAGTGGTGCCAAAACTCTGCACCACAGGCGAGTACTCGTAGACTATTGAAGAATCTTCGGCCACACGGCCAAAAATTTTGAACCCTGACTTCTCTTCAAGCTTATGGAGCATCAAAGAGACCGAATCGCTGCACTCGAACTCGCCAATCAGCATGTTCGGGGGAGGCATGACGAATGTAAGGTCACCTTCCGGAGCTATGATCTGCAATTTGACAGTGACTTTTGATCCTTTGGGCAGCTCTGTCAGCTCAAGCTTGCACCCTTGCGGAAGATTGGCCAATCTGACCGGTAAGGACAAATCCACTGTTGTTTTGCCGTGCTTGAGTCCATACAGAGAGCTCGAAAGTCCGAAGTGCTTGCAACTGTCCACAAGCACCTGGTTCAATGAGGTGGACGGCGTGGTCTTGCACTTGAACGTGCGGAAATTGTGTGTCACGGAGATTTGCGACATGTGTGGTGAGATGTGCTAGTGCGATCGTTGTACTGAAGGTGATGTGCGTGGATGTCCTCACTTTGCGCCACTAGAAAGATGAATCAAAAATAAATCAACACGAAGAGACAAAGAAAAAGTTGACTGTGGCGCGGCATTGCACTTGCACGTGCATGCGCCACTCCCACCAGCCACACAAACCGAAGGTGATATCATCAACATCCTATCATCGAGTAGCGTGAACTGCTCTGTTTGTCAAAACTGTTATTGAAGGAAATACCAAGAGAACGTTGTAAATAGGAAATCAAGAACCCCGCTTGATCAATCTCTTGGGAATTTAAAATACGAAATTCAATCTCTCCAGTCATCTACATACTCTGCTACCAAAATGAATTATTCAGCTAAATGAACCCTTTCCGATGCCATCTGACTTTCCCCTCTCCTCACAAAGCATATCTGAAGTACGGATTCTCGTGGTCGGTGAGATCTCTGAAGTCCAAATCGTTCTCTGGTTGTTCTACTTCCGCCTGCTTGGCTTCTCTGCTCCTGTTTGCGCCGATGTTGATCGCCAGCAACGCCGCCAGACTAATAAGCGACACACAGTTGCACACAACTATAGAGGTTTTGGCACCCACGTATCCAGGAGCCTGTTTGGCAATGAAAGTCTGAGGCCCGGCAGACATCCCTGCACAATAGCCGACCAGATAGATCGCATTGGTCACAATTTTCTTAGTATGGCCAGCTGTGTTGGAGGCTATGCATGATAAGACACAAACCATCCCCAGTGGACCCACTCCAAAAATGTACAGGCCTGCCAGTCTAGCTGCCGGCTGTTCAGCAAATGCCAGCAGACAGGACCCAATGATGACAAGAATAGTAACAAATATGCCCATTGCGATCCTTGAGCGCATGTATGGGGTAAGGTAAGCTAGCAATATGCAGAAAATAAGCTGAACTCCACCGTTTGGAGTGTTCATAAGAAAAGCTTTTTTGGTTCCGTAGCCAAGGTCTCCAGAGATCAAAATCGACTGAAAGTTTGTGGTCCCTCCGTTAGGTATTTCCGAGGTAACCCCGTACACAAAGTAGCACCAAGTTCTCGGATCTTTCAAAGCCTCGACAGCCTGGTACCACTTGAACTGGGTATTACCGAAACCCTGTCTGTTTGATCTGATTCTCTGGACAACGAGCAGTTTCTCCTCTTGGGTGAGGAACCATGCTTTTGAAGGGACGTCTGGCACGTGGAGGAAAATGGCAATCCCTGTGACCACTGTGAGAATGCCAACAATGATGAATAGGACCCTCCAAGGCTCGATGGACCAATCAGAAGAATGAACGGCTATTCCGTAGGCGATCAAAGAGCCGATGATGGTGCCAGCACCGTTGCAACTGAACCAAATGGCAGACCTCAAGAACTGCTCTTCTTTTCTGTACCACTGAGAGGTGAGAATGACAAAAGCTGGAGTCACCCCCGATTCAAACACTCCTAGAAGAACACGGGTAGCCAAGAATCCACCGTAGCTTTGCGCAGCCGCCTGACAGGAGACGATAACGCCCCATATCACGACAAACACGCTCAACACTTTGGCCACAGGGAACCGTTGCAAAAATCTGGAAGCCGGGAACACAAAGGCCAGATAACCGAGATAGAAGCCCGTTCCGGTCCAGCTGTACATGTTACCGTGCATATGGAGATCAGTTCGGATGTCCATTATGGCGGCATAGGAGTTGGAGACCTTGTCCATGTACTGAACGGTGTACAAACAGCACATCAGTGGTAGCAAGTACATGTCGATCTTGCGCAGCAATCGCTTGTCTGTCTGCTCGTCCAGGGACAGGTCTTTGCCCTGTAGCGCATACACCAAAGCAACGTCATCATTCTGGGAGACTTCTAGAGCTGCGTGCTTCTCTTCATCCACACTGCAGATTTCGACTGCAATACCATTTGATGACTTTGACATTTTTTGATGGGAGGTAGACAAACACAGAGCCCATTTCAGAGAGTCAAAACCATTCCAACGTCCCAATCACTCGCTTTATATCCGAGAAACCTTTATCTCAAACGAATTGGGCAACTCATATTCCCCTCATCGTGTGAACCCTTTCGTTGTGCTCCGTGCAGATCTCATGAAAAATTCCGTATACGGCTATGCGAAACCGGAGATAATAAAATTTATCTTATCAAAAGTTACTGATAAGACGGGAGAGACTTCGAGTACAATAAAACCGGGGCTCGACATCCGGGAATTAGGTTGTCTACACTCTGACCACAAGAGCCAAGATGGTCGAGTCTCTCAACCTAAGTAGCGATCGTCTCACCACAAAGCGAGAAAGCCTCTTCTTGACCCTCTTTTTTGTACCTGGGTCTCGCTCGCGATTCAATGGCAGGGTCTTGTCGCAGAAAGGGACAGTGTCTGGCAGTGCAGTTGCTGCAGATAAGATGCAGCAAAAAGGGGAAAATCTTGTGGTTGTGAGTGTTCCAAATAGGAGATTGGTGTCTGGCCTCAATCAAGAAGTGGCACACCATTTTGGGTATAGCTCCTTGTGATCTCGGAGTTGAGATTTGAGCACCGCGACATTTTTAATAACCCACATTATTGAAGTAAAACTTTTGTGACAAGTAACTTTGACCGTGTAGATTCTGACAAACCAAGTGTCGGTTAGTTACCATATCATAGTCAAGCTCACCTCGTCTTGTCGCCAAACGACAATCTCCTCTGCACATGACCGTTTGCTCACTTTTCGCCAACCTACTATCCAGAAGATTACGTAACCATACACGCTTGCCGTTTTCGGTAAATTATTTCTCTTTAATACCGCGTTTGTTAGCCTGAGAAAAAACAGCGAATGTAAACAAAAGTGTTTTTGACTTGTTACATCCCTCACTAAAACGGCTTCATTAGCAAGAGCTTATAGCCTCAACCCTCACCACTCCAACTATTGCTTATAGATTTCCTTCCAACACAATGGCTACCAGAAAGATGGACACAACGAGAAAGAAAATGTTAGCCTCACCAGCTAGGAATTCAAGACTTGCAGGACCAAGATCGCCATCAAAGTCTCCCTCAAAGTCACCCGTTAGACAAACACAACTTGGCTTAGAACTATCAGCCGACTTTGCTGCTGTTACTGGAAGCTCCAATCTGCCCTTGGAGTACGTGAACAACACAAACATCAAAGTGATTGTGAGGTTCAGGCCTGAAAATGAGATGGAAAAGAGAAACCAATCTGTGGGAATAGCTAATTACGGCGAAGATGGGCGCACAGTATCAATAAATGTGGCATCCAACATCAACTCTTTTACTTTTGACCGCATTTTCAACGAAGATACCACACAAGATCAGATATTCAATTACTCTATTCGCAAAACTACAGACGATCTCGCACAAGGGTACAACGGAACCGTTCTTTGTTATGGTCAGACAGGCTCAGGAAAATCTTACACAATGATGGGTAACTTGGAAGACAACAAGAACAAGGGACTGATACCAAGAATTTTTGAGCAGATTTTCCAAGGAATAGAGAATTCGCCAAAGACTTTGGAGTATACTGTTGGAGTCTCGTATCTGGAAATTTACAACGAAAACCTCAAGGACCTTTTGAATCCGAAAAATAACAACAAGCTCTCCATCCACGAGAACAAAGTTGATGGGATATACGTGAGCAATCTAGAGACGTTGTACGTCTCGAACTTGAACGATGTTTACACGATACTGGACCAAGGTAATCTGAACAGAAGTGTGGGTGCAACCAACATGAACGAACAGAGTTCGCGGTCACACGCGATTCTCCAGATAAGACTGAATTCGAAGAACCTTGCTGATGGAGTTATCAAGACAGGAAACCTGTTTTTGGTCGATCTGGCCGGATCTGAAAAGATTGACAAGACCGGAGCCACTGGCCAGCTACTTGAAGAAGCTAAAAAGATCAACTCATCACTTTCAGCGTTGGGTAACGTCATATACTCGCTGACCGATGGAAAATCCACACACGTTCCCTACAGAGGTTCCAAGTTAACCAGAATCTTACAAGAATCTTTGGGAGGCAACTCTCGAACTACATTGATTATCAACTGTTCGCCTTCTTCGATGAACGAGCAAGAGACTCTCTCGACGTTGCGATTTGGGTCTCGTGCCAAGAAAATCAAAAACAGCGTTCACATCAACAGCGAGCTCAGCAATAATGAGCTGAAAAAGAGGTACCTGGACCAGTTGAGAGTGAATGAAGAGAGCAATAGAAAGATACAGAAGTTAGAGTCTAGAAACTCGTACCTGGAGGAGGAAAATTCCCAACTGAAAGAAGAGTTACAGAAGTACAAAGATCTAATGAGCTTGCAAGATACTCCTGAAGAGGTGAGCAAACTGAACGCCACCATTCTCGAGTTGAAGTCCACACAACAGTCTCTGAAGAAAGAACTGGACACCAAAGAGTCACAGATTGTAGAGCTCGAAAAGAAGTCGAACGTTTCTGAGGAGCACAGTACGAAATTGGAGGCGCTGGAGAAAGCATTGAGCCATTTTTCGACGCACATTGAGCAAGTGGAGACTCAAAACAAGCAATTGAAGAAAGACATACATTCGTTGGAGCAGGTGAGCAACCTGAAAAACAGCAAGATCAAGGAGCTGGAGTTGCAACTCCAGACGCAGGAGAGGTTGGTCGAACAGGATACAGCGATGTTCGAAAACAAGCTTGGACATTTGAGAGACCGCTTACTGTCTGCCAAGGGTCCTCCTGCCGGACAGGTGCCGGCTGCGTGCGAGCTGGAGAGCGAGAAGGAGAACCATGCTGTGGAAAGTGAGATTCCTACTGTGAGACAAACGACGATGAAGAATAGGATCGGGCTAAACTTACGAATTGTGAAGCCGATGAGAGGCGGTCAGGATGACGACTGAAACGGGGATAAATGGGGTACCTTTGTGCGCTGATGAGGGTATTGGGAGCTTAAATTAAAGAGGGTCAGAAAAAGTCTAAATATGAGGGAAGTATAATGAAGACACGGCTCTTGCCAAAGTCGCCAATGGCCACCAAAAGACAATGGAGATAGTGGCAGCATCAAACGTATGTCTATTCAAACACGCTCTGGCCAAGTTTGAGTCCCAAGATACTTCTGACGTCGCTGGTGAACCTCAAACTGTTCAGTAGTGGCAGTAAATTCATCAATTCCAGATCGTCTGGATCATTGATCCAGCCCTCGATCATGATTCCGTTTTTCTTGTGAAAGCTGTAACTGACTGGTGAATTATCAATGATGATGATTTTACTGAGGTCCACGGCTGCGGCTCTTGTTCTGCTGAGAGAGCGGTCTCTGGCAGCTCCAACGTTCTCACTACTCCCGTTGGCCCCGGGAGGGTACGGGGACGAGCTTGGCGTTGATTGGCGGTTCGAGTTTGTGAGCACAGATAGGTCCTTGACGTAACCTTTTCCTTCTGTGAATATGCAGCTGTTCCGGTAAAATCTTTGGCTGAACAATTTTTTGCCTTGGAAAGAGCCTCCTTTGTCCTTGAGCATCACTTCTTCCTCGAGGTAGTTGATGACCGGGTCTGCATACTCTTTGATCGAGGCAGTGAAGCAGACGAGGTTGAACCAGTTCTTCACAATGTTGAGAAATTCGTCCACGTAAGGTCTTTTGTAAATGTGGTAGAGCGTGGCCAGCTGGCTGTTTATCTTGATTTCGATCGTGGTTCCTTTGTTTCTATTGAGGATCGAGGAGTTGTGTCTCGATAGCGAGTGAATCAGGGTCTCGTCGAGGTCGAGAACGAGTGTTTTGAGCGGCATGTTGGGCGGGTTGTTGATGTTGAAGTTGAACAAGAGCTTCGGGAAAATGAACTTCTTCTTTCTAGGAGACGACGTCGCCGACGTCGGGCTTGTCGAGGTCGTCAAAGCGATGGAGGTGGAGGTGGATGTGGATGTGGATGTGGGAGTCGTCGAAGCAAGCTTACTCGACCTCCTATTCGGCTTTCCGAGCATCGGGGCCGGTTGAAGCCCTTGCAGAGCCTGCTGCTGCTTGCGGACGTCCCCGGTGGGCGACTTGATCTGGTCCTCCGCCTTGTCGATTTCGAACTCAATATCCTCCTCGACGATGGTGGGGATGTTGGATGGTTGTGACTGCGACCTGTGTCGCTGCTGCTGCTGCTGCTGCTGAGAAATAGACTGCTGCTGCTCGCTGACAGGTTCAGGCATTTCAGCGTGGTCCGGAGAACCTCCTTGGTGCATAACGCTCCCATCAGCCACCCCTTTGCGTGTGCTGTTGTACACGAAGCGCACAGGATATGTCACCACAAATAGAACCAGCAACAGCGGCTTGACCAGCAAGTGATTCGGCAGAAACAGCACCACGTGCACCACCAGCTTCAAAAGCGACTTGTCAGACTCCAGATCGAGCTCCTCGTAATCGCTCTCTCGCTCTGAGTCCTTGTCTCCCTCTTCTGGAGCATCCTGGCGAGTCACAATGCTGGAGTCGTCGAGTTCGAGCTGCGGATGCACGCTGGCGGCGTCGCGCGCGTCCCTGGCGCCCCTGGCCGAGTCTTGTGACCCACAGCCCGCAGCCTGCGACTCCTGTGAGCTTTTGGGCACCTCCTGAACTTCCTGCTGTACGGGACTGAACGCTTTGTCCACAGTGCTGGCTAGAAACTGGATCGAGTTCATCGTTATTGGGCGAGTCTACTTCTGTTTTGTGGAACGAGAAATCTCGACTAATGCGCCTAACTACCAGCAAGACACAATACAACCGCCACGTTTGAGCGCCGGACGCCTCAAAACAGTCTTCAATTGGTCAATTAATGCCACAGCTGCTGCTGATAGCATGTGCATACATTGATATTTTTCTAATCATTTTTTTTTTTTTTTATTTTGATTATTTTTTGTTATTTCGCTAAACCTTTTTCTTTTCACTATTTGACCCAACAAAGCAAGCTCAACAACAAATTGCCCGTTGGGCAAAACGAAAATACGGATACAACAAAGAGTCTTGAGGTGGAATCCACCCATTTTGCCCTTGCAAACCCCGGGTCTGCCTACCCATCACGTCTACCCCACTGTACACTTTTGTTTTTTTCCTTTGAAACCCCTCCAATATGTAACCATTTTTCAGTCTCTAGAGTGATTGCTCGTCCCGCTCCGATGACCGCCCCTTCCCCTCATGCCACCACGGCCCCTGCCACGGCCCCTGCTCCTGCTCTGGCCATGATTCTGCCCCTGGTTTTGTCCCTGAGTTTGATTTTGATTCTGTCCATTCCCGCTGTGTTGCGCAGCATTGTAAAGAGACCGTCTACTAGCACCACCTGCATCAGACTTGTCGTTATCTGTGGACTGCGACGACTGCGACGACTGCGATGACACAGAGTCTTTATGATTGGGCTTCTCTATACCTCCGTCGGCCTGCAACCTGTATCGGAAGTCGTACCCATCAGACCTGCAGTCCATCTTGACACGACCATCGTCCACGTCCAGTACCAATAGACCATAGCTAAGATCGCACAAGTTGAAGTGCCACGTGTTTTGGAACGAAATGTAGTACAGATCGTTCAGCTGTCGTATGATGGTATTGAGCTCCCGCTGCCTCGACTGGATATTGAACGAGTCCAGATCCTCGGTGTTGAGCAGCGATTGCGAGAGATGCAAAGGCAGGATGTCTTCCGAGCCTTTGGTCGAGATCGGGATCTTGTCAAACACCTCCAGAGCCAGCTCTGTGCACGCAATCATCATCGGATCATTCAACTTGAACAGCAGCTTCTCGAACCGCTGTTGGATGTTCTTCCATATAACGGCGATCTTGGATCTCGACTCGTTGAATTTGAGCTTGAAACTTTCGAAGCTCGGGTTGATCGAAAGCTCGTTGTACGACGAGCTGTACTTGAAATGTAGCGAGTTGGACACCGAGTAGTCCATCTTGAAAAAGATCAACAAGTGCTCCAATAGCGGCTCTCTTGCGGGAGACTGGTGCGTGATGAAGATCTTGATCGATTTGTTGTAGAGCTCAGGCTCTCTTTCTGCAAACTCTGTCAGAGTGTAAACCAATCTGCCCATTTGCAGTAGGGTGATCCAGATGTTTCCTGGATCTCCACTGATCGGCAAGATCCCTTCGCAGTTGTCGATGTCTTCCAGCTTGTTGTTCTCTCCGATGATATCCTTGAGCTCTACGGAGGAACCCTGGTGGAACAACTTGTGATACGAGAGGGATCCGCCTATTCCTGCGAACAGAAGCGACTGCCCCTTATTGGTTGTGAGCGTGAAAACACCGCCATCATCCACCACGTGCAAATTCGGCACTTTGTACACGCCGTATCTGAACTTGTTCACCACCAAAGAGTCCTCGCACATCCCGTAGATCGTGTAGACGGGTATCTTGAGCCTTTGCTTGCCGCCTATGAACTGCTCGAGTTCTGAGATCTGCTGATTCGCCAGCAGAGACTTCAAGTTCTCTGTCTCGTTCGACAGGTGTTCGACTCCTTCGCCCGTCACCTTCGAGAGCTTTGAGATTTGGAGAATCAGTTTCTCGGATAACAGCGGTGAGAACTCCACAATGTGTCGCAGATACGACTCGTGGATCCGGTCTACACTGCCACTATCCAGAAACCCGAAGTTGCCAGTGTGGATGATCACGTCCGCGTTGTACTCGTCGGCCAGCCTGTTGAACAAAGACAGCTCACCTCGGATATCTGCCACGGCCAGGATCTTTACGCCTGCTTTATCGATAATCTTGGCACTCATATTCGATTGCAGCGAGTGATGGTTGGAGAAGCGGCTTTTTCAGCTGAAAAGAAACTTGTTCAGACGATCCGACTCTCCGATTCTCTATTTTGATCCCCCAATTAGCCGAATTACTTGTCCGAAATGGCGCGGTGGTTGCTGGTTTGATCCACCAATGCAGGTCTGCTTCCCAAGTCACTCCAACCACACAGCGTCGGCTCCTGTGGCTCCTGTGATGATGGGCACTCCGCGTCTTCCAGAGATTTGTGGCTGGAATCTGCCGATGAGTTGTTGTTGTGGGCGCCAATCAGAGAATTGACGGTTGAAACGACGTTGTCCAGACTTGAGCGTTGCTTGTCTGTATTGCCCCTCAAATCATCTGTTCTATCGTACAAAAAAGTCAAAAAAGACACAAATTGGGCATTGAAGGTGCCGGTATTTTTCAATGGCAGATAAGGATTAAACATATTTTTCAGGGGTACAGACAGGGGTCGAGCCAACAACGACAGGTGAGGCAGAGCGATGAGGCGGCTCAAGCGAGGAGTCAGCATGCCGGGCGAGTGGATGGGGTTGCGCGTTTGTTTCTTGCAGATACCGCGCGCTTGCGCTCAACTTCTCCAAACCCGTCAAGTTGAACTTAACTGTATATTATTGGGCTCTAGGCTCAATGAAGCCCTCACCCGTGCCACCGCGTCGCTCGTTCTCTACAGGCATTCCGATCCTGGATGACAAATCCTCAGAAATTCTCAAATGAGTACCATGTAGCATCCAGAATAAGTTAAACTTACCCCCCTCAACCCGGCTTGTAGCTTCCTTTAGCTGTCGACCAAGTGCAGCAATCTTGTACCGTCTTGCGGGCTGATGTGTCTTTGGCAAATTTGTCCCCAGTGACTCCAGCCATACCCAGGTTGAAAGACTTTCATTGCAGAATACTCTTGGGAAGAGCTGGAGTCTTGCTCCCGTTGACGTCTATCTCGGGTCGCTACACACATGGATTCAATGACCTAGACTAAAATTGCGTGGATCTTCCCGATGCAGATATCAATACTCCCCACTTACAGCCAGACCGTTAGAGCAAAGTCAGACGAGTTGGACGATACTAATCTCATCCCAACACCAGTGGAAAGACCGCTATGAATTTTACCACGAAGGCAATCAAACAGATGCAATCAAGGCTCTCATCAGAAAAGTGGTCGGCCGATACTGCACATAATGATCGAAATTCTGCTAGACAAACTGGAACCCGACCAATGTTTCCGATTCGGTACCCATCCCAGCTCGCTATTTGCTACCACCTCAACTTCCGATGCCGGTGAACTGATCCGAATTCAGCCATCATCAAAATCTCTGATAACGGTACCGTCACGAAACATATTACACTCACTAGCTCATAACAGAGTAAATTTTGAATACAAAACTAAATAACAGTTGGCCCGCTGGTGATCGCTAGTTGGCTACACTTTCGCAGCCAAATCTTCCAACAACTTATAATCTCTCTTCTCAATGGAACCATTTCCTGGCAGCCTCGTCTGGCCCATCAAATATTGGTCAACCTCCCGTGCACACTGTCTTCCTTCCTGAATTCCCCACACAACCAGCGACTGTCCTCTTCTACAGTCCCCGGCCGTGAACAGGTTACCGTGTGGGTCCACACGGTACCCATTGGCCTCGGTCGTGGCAATCGTGCCTCTCTTGGTTCTCTCCACAGACAAGTTGTCAGATTCAGGCCCGATGAAACCCATTGAAAGCAAGACGACCTCGGCTGGGAAGAACTCCTCGGAGCCGGGGACCTCGGCCATCTGCCAGGCACCGGAGTCGGAGCGTTTCCATTCAACCCTCACAGTCTTGATGCCCTTGACGTTCCCGTTCTCATCACCGACAAACTCTTTCGATAAAATACAGTACTCTCTTGGATCACGACCGTAATGTTCCTTCACTTCGACGTGTCCGTAGTCCACTCTGAAGATTCTGGGCCACTGTGGCCATGGATTGTCCTTGCCTCTGTCCTCGGGAGGAGTAGGAAGCAGCTCAAAGTTGATCACAGACTTGGCCCCATGTCTCGTGGCGGTACCCAGACAGTCATTACCGGTGTCTCCTCCACCGATAACAACAACATTCTTGCCTTCGATCTGTGCCCTGATTTCCTCCAAGTTCTCCTCCAAAAGAGCCTTGGTGTTGCTCCTGAGCAACGTCATGGCAAAGTCGATGTTACTCAAGTCTCTGCCTGGAATCTTGAGGTCTCTTGGAATTGTCGAACCGACACAGAGCAAAACCGCGTCGTTCTGTTCTCTCAGTTGATCGACAGTAACGTCCTCGCCAATCGTGGTGTTGCAAACAAACGTCACTCCTTCAGCCTCCATCAGGTCTGTTCTTCTCTTGACAATGCCTTTGTCAAGCTTCATGTTTGGAATACCGTACATCAGCAGTCCTCCCGGCCTGTCTGCTCTCTCGTAAACAGTCACCGTGTGTCCGGCTTTGTTCAGCTGGTCAGCAGCAGCCAATCCCGAAGGTCCAGAACCGATGATCGCCACTTTCTGGCCGGTCCTCACTGCAGGCGGCTCAGGCTTGATCCAGCCTTGTTGGAATCCGTAGTCAATGATCCCAGCCTCGATGGACTTGATGCCAACAGGGGCGTTACCAGAAACATTAACGACACAGGCACCTTCACAAGGAGCAGGGCAGATTTTGGACGTGAACTCTGGGAAGTTGTTAGTCATCAGTAGCCTCTGCAGAGCATCGTACCATCTGTCTTTGAAAACCAACTCGTTCCACTTTGGAATCACATTCGAAATCGGACATCCGGTATCGGACTGACAGAACGGAACACCACAGTCGATACACCTGGCAGTTTGGTAGTGCAGATCCTCCTTGGTCAAACGACTTGAAAGCTCTTTCCAGTCTTTGACTCTGGTCTTGGCAGGTCTGTATGGCTCGTTTCTTCTCTTGTACTTGACAAACCCACCAACCTTATCCAGTTTCACCGCCTTCTTCTCCTCGGCTTTAACGTCAATGATTGTGTCCTCCAAGTCCATCACCTTGGGCTCCTTTGCAGCAGAAACAGCAGAAATGGCAGTTCTGCGCGGCTTCACAAACTCGCCATTCGTCACATCAGCCTCCGGGTCCTCTCTAATGGTCGAGAAGTAGCTCGAAGCCTGTTTCTGTTTCAACTCGGCTTGCTTTTTGGCCTCAGCTTCCAGCACCCGCTTGTACTCGAACGGCAGAACCTTGACAAATCTCGACAGGAACCGGTTGAAATTGGTGAGGATTCTGTCAGCAATTTCAGAACCAGTGTAGTGTCTGTGGTCTTCCAAAAGACCTCTTAGGAAGGCGATCTCGGCAGGATCAGTCACCGAGGAAAGCTCGACAAGCTCTTTGTTCAACTTCTCCTCGAAATCCTGTGCCATATCCAAAACATACGCAATTCCTCCAGACATACCAGCAGCAAAGTTCCGACCAACAGAACCCAAGACAACCACTCTTCCTCCCGTCATGTACTCACAGCCGTGGTCTCCTGTTCCTTCAACAACAGCAGTAGCACCAGAGTTTCTCACGGCAAATCTCTCTGCAGCAATACCTCTGAAAAAGGCAGTACCAGACGTGGCACCGTACAAACAGGTGTTACCAATGATGATGTTTTCTTCGGCTTTGAACTTGGAGTCCTTGGGAGGATACACGATCAAACGGCCTCCAGAAAGGCCTTTTCCGACATAATCGTTGCAGTCCCCTTCCAGCTCTAAAGTGATTCCTGAGGCCAAAAAGGCGCCAAAAGACTGACCAGCGGAACCCCTGATGTTGACGTGAATTGTGTCGTGAGGCAGACATTGAGGTCCAAACTTCTTCGAGCATCTGTACGAGAGCGTTGTTCCAATCGATCTGTCGGTGTTGATTGCCTCCGCTTCGATGGTGACGGGCAACCCCTTGTCGAGAGTGACCTCCGACTCGTCAATGAGCTTGTTATCCAGTCTAACGTGCAACCTATGGTCTTGTTTCTTGACGCATCTAGTAGCAACGCCGGGTCTGATGGTGTGTGCAGGCGTCAAAATCGGCGACAAGTCAATGTTGGCGTTCTTTGTCGTTCTCAGATCGTCTCTCACATACAGTTTCTCCGCTCTGCCAACCATTTCATCGATGGTCCTGAACCCAAGCTTGGCCATGATTCCCCTGAGCTCGTTCGAGATGTAGTAGAAGAAGTTGATCACGTGCTCGGGAGTACCCTTGAACTGCTGTCTCAGCACAGGGTCCTGCGTGGCAATTCCCACGGGACACGTGTTGGTGTGACATTTTCTGTTGTACACACAGCCCATTGAGATCAACGGAGCAGTCGCAAATCCCCACTCCTCGGCACCCAAAAGACAAGCAATCGCAATGTCTCTTCCAGTCTTGAGCTGGCCGTCCGTCTGGACAGTCACACGTCCTCTCAGGTCGTTCAAGACCAACGTCTGGTGCGTCTCGGCTAGTCCAAGCTCCCATGGGAGACCAGCGTACTTGATTCCGGTCCATCTGGCAGCACCAGTGCCTCCGTCATGACCAGAAATCAAGATGTGGTCTGCCTTGGCCTTCGCAACTCCAGAAGCAATGATTCCAACTCCGACCTCCGAAACAAGCTTCACAGACACCCTGGCTCTCGGATTTGCACACTTGAGGTCGTAGATCAGCTGCTTTAGGTCCTCGATAGAGTAGATATCGTGGTGAGGAGGTGGAGAAATCAGACCGACTCCTTCAGTAGAGTGTCTCGTCTTGGCAATACTGCCGCTCACTTTGTATCCCGGAAGCTCTCCTCCTTCTCCAGGCTTGGCTCCTTGTGCCATCTTGATTTGCAGCTCTTCAGAATCGGCCAGATAGTACGAAGTGACACCAAATCTACCCGAGGCCACTTGCTTGATCGCAGACCTCATCGAGTCGCCGTTCTCGGCAGTCTTGGACCTCTCGACGTCCTCTCCTCCCTCACCGGTGTTAGACTTACCTCCGAGCCTGTTCATCGCCACAGCCAGCGTAGAGTGTGCCTCCATCGAGATCGAACCGTACGACATAGCACCGGTGCAGAAACGGCGCACAATCTCGGTCCATGGCTCGACCTGGTCAATTGGCACTGGCGTTGAAGACGCAAAGTCAAAGTCCAGCAGGCCCCTCAGAGTACAGTTCTTGATCGCTTCGTACTCTTTCTTCGAGTAAGCCTCGTACGCCTTCTCGTTCTTGTTTCTCACAGCGTCCTGAATATTGGCGATCGCCGACGGCTCGTTGATGTGTGCATCTCCCCCGTCTCTCCAATGGTACTCCCCGGATTCGGGGAGACCCTTAGGAAGGACAGTGACTCTCGAAGGGAATCCCTTCTCGTGTAAAGAGAAAGCATCCTGAGCAATGTACTCAAACGTGATTCCCTTGATTCTCGAGGCAGTTCCAGAGAAACACCTGTCAATCACAGAATTGTCCACTCCCAGAGCCTCGAAAATCTGTGCTCCCTTGTATGAGGCAAGAGTGGAAATACCCATCTTCGACATAACCTTCAGCAATCCGTCGTCAATAGCGTGCTTGTAATTATCCAACACCTTTTGGTCAGACAAATCGCCACTCAAAAGACCCTCTTGGTTCAGTTTAACCAGAGTCTCCAAAGCCAAGTACGGATTGACAGCATCAACACCGTAACCCACCAGACAACAGACGTGGTGAACCTCTCTCGCCTCGGCAGTCTCGACAATAATGGCCACCTTGGCACGCTGCTTCTGTCTCACCAAGTGGTGGTGGACAGCTCCTGCAGCCACCAAAGCACCAACAGGCACTCTGGTTGCACTGGTGTTTCTGTCAGAAAGAATGATCACCTGGTGGTCGTCCACAATCGCCTGGGTGGCCTCCTGGCAGATTCTGTCCAGAGCAGCCGTGTAGCCGGTCAGCGATTCAGCCTTATCGAAAGTGATATCGATGTTGGCCACAGACCATTTGGGGTACACCTTGTTGATCTCTTTCAGAGCCACAAGCTCGTCGTTCAACAAAACCGGCGACGGCATCAACAAACGGTTACACTGAGAGGCATTCATCTCGAGTAGGTTACCCTGCGGACCAATGTAACACTCCAAAGACATCACTATCTTTTCTCTGATTGGATCGATCGGCGGGTTCGTCACCTGCGCAAACAGCTGACGGAAGTAATCGTACATGAGTCTTGGTTGCTCGGCAAGACAAGCCAGAGCAGCGTCGTTTCCCATGGAGCCAAGAGCCTCTTTACCTCCGCTTGCCATTGGCGCCAGAAGAGCGACAACTTGCTCCTGCGTGTAGCCGAACGCCAGCAGTCTGGGGTCTTCCTGCACTTTGACGGTCAAGTCAACAGGAACCACAAGCTCAACTCCCTTGTTTTCGAGCTTCGAGAACAGTTCGGGCATTGTGATCATGTTCGACAGGATCCACGCCTTGAAATCAAAGCGGGAAGCAACTTGCTTCTTGAGTTCCTTGTCGTCAACGATTCTGCCCTCCTTGGTGTCCACAAGCAGCATTCTGCCGGGCTGCAGACGCCCTTTCTCAACCACCTTGCTCGACTCGATAGGGATCACGCCCACTTCAGAGGCACAGATCATTCTGTTGTCGTCAGTGACGTAGTACCTACAAGGTCTGAGACCGTTTCTGTCGAGATTGGCACCGCAGAACCGGCCGTCGGCAAACGTGAACAGAGCAGGACCATCCCATGGCTCCATCAGACAGGCGGCCCACTCGTAAAAGGCCTTTTTCTTTGGGTCCATGTTGTCGTTGTTCTGCCAGGCCTCTGGAACCAGCAGCATGACGGCCTCTGGCAGCGACAGGATCCCGTTGATCACCAGCAGCTCCAGAACGTTATCGAGGGCAGCCGAGTCGGAACCTCCTTCCTCGATGATCGGGTACAGTTTGTCGAGGTCGTCGCCAAACAGCTTCGACTGCATCACGCCTTCTCTGGCTCTCATCCAGTTCTTGTTTCCTCTCAGAGTGTTGATCTCTCCGTTGTGAGCGGCCCATCTCAGCGGCTGCGCTCTGTCCCACGAGGGGAACGTGTTGGTGGAGAACCTCGAGTGGACCAGCGCGAAATGGCACTCGTAGTCGGCGTTCACCAAATCGTGGTAGTATGAGTACACCTGGGAAGGAACCAGCTGTCCCTTGTAGACAATGTTCTTGTTAGAAAGCGAACAGATGTAGAACCAGTTATGCAGGCCGATAGTGTGGGTGGCCTGCTTTCTGAGAATGAACAGCTTCTTTTCGAAGATCTTCTCGTATTTGGCGTCGAATTCTTCTTCCGATAAGGCTTCCTTGGGCTTGTTTCCAGAGCCGTACACATCCTCAAGAACAACAAAGGGTTGCAAAATGAGAGGCTCTCTCGAGAGTGCGGCTGGTCCCAGGATCGAAGAATCCACCGGGACTTCTCTCCACCCAAGAACTCTCAGCCCCAAAGAACCGGCGATGCTCTCGAAAGTGGTCTTGCTTTTTTGAAAGACCGCCTCGTCCTTCTTGAAGAAAATATTGCCCACAGCGTACTGTGACAGCGGCGGCAGCTCGATTCCGCAGTGGTAGCTGAACTCTCTGGTCATGAACTTATGAGGCACCGACGTCATCACACCGGCGCCGTCTCCGTCTCTGGCGTCCGAGCCCACGGCTCCTCGGTGGGTCATGTTGCACAGCAAATACCTCGCGTCAGAGATGATCTTGTGGGCCGGCTGGCCCTTGATGTGGCACGCAAATCCCACACCACAGTTGTCTTTCTCGAAAGACGGGTCGTAAAGGCCCTTTTTGGTGGGGATTGTCGAGGCCCACGAAGAATTCTCCGGCACTTCATCGTAATTGTAGACAGAGTAGGACTCTGAAGTCTCAGTCTGGGCGTATTCCAGATGTTGGTCGGATCTGATCACCATAGTATAGCTGCCAGAACAGAAATGCGAAGCTGAGGAGGTTGTTTCAGATTGGGGCTTCTGGTCAATAAAGTTGAAAAAAGGAGAGAGAAGAAGAACAAGAAGAAGAAGTTTGTCAATTTGTAGGCTTCATTTTTCAGAAACTTGTGCAGCAATATATGATTAATTCCCGTGACAGAGTCACTGGCGAAGCAGCCCCGCAATTAGTGTCATCGCGCACGCGCATCGCAGAACAAGCTACCGCGCCGCCGCCCGTGCTGCCGCGCGATAGCAGCACTACAATCTCTGGCCAATCCGGGCCCGCGAATTTGCAACCCGCGTGGGCGGCGCGATCGGGCGGCGCACGACGCTGGGGAAATCCGTGAGCCCGTTTTTCCCCCGACAAGCGAGCGCAGCGAGCGAGACGGGCTAAAAACGACACGGTGCACGGACAAAACATGTCGAAGCAGCAACGACCACATCGGTGATCCTCTCAGCTGGCCCTCTGAGCCGTGTAAGGCAGATCGGATCCATGTAATGCTGCCAAAGCCAGGCGGCTGCCCTGCTTCGTAAGACAGCCCGGTATGCTTATCGCCTACAACCACAACCATGCATCTGCCTATCTCGTATCTCTGTATCTATCCCAGTAAGGAATTTCATTCCAACAGGGACGCGCAGCTCGCGTGGAGAAGACCGAATTTCTTTCACTCCCGTTTTCCACTCCCATGCATTTTTTCACCTGGCGAAAATTTTTCATTACGTAAGCACTTTGCTCGATTACTCCATGTTGCAGCCTCGGCTAAAATTAACAGCTCTATACAATGCATTAGTTTTCGTCCTCGTCGTCCTCGTCCTCATCGTCCTCGGCTCCTCCAGACTCGGCCTCCATCACCGTCTCACGGTACTTGTCGTGGTACTTTCTAGCAATTCTCGAAGCCTTGCCTGCTCCCACAGCCTCGGCACGAGCACGCGCCTGCAGCTCCTTGAGCTGATCACGGAAAGACGACCGCACGGCACGGTTGCTGAAACAGTCCCACATCTTGAGCCCAGCACTGGCTCCTCCAATGACAAGGTTTCCTGCAACCTCGATGTCGGGCGCAAAGCTCGAACTCAAGACGTTACCGCAGCCGAAATCTCTACTCAAAACCATCGAAGGTCCTTTCTCCCCAATCTTCCAGAGCTTCACCACTTTGTCACCCATAGCACCGGTCACAAGCAAGTTGTTCACGTGGTTGTTCGACTGCAATGTCGAAATGCCCGAGTCGTGCGCGTGAAGCGTCCAAATTGGCTTGGCCTCCATCTTGGCGTCGAAACAGTAAACGTTACCTTGGTCTGTTCCAGCATAGAAAACGGAGGAATTGGCTGCCCATTGCACAGCCTCGATTTCCTCCTGGCTACCAACTTTGAAAAACTTGGACATTTGAGCATCGTCGGATATTCTCACATCGGAAACAGCGCAACGCGAGTCGTAACCTCCCGTGAGCAAGATCGAGCCGTTGTTGGCCTCGGAGTTGTCATCAAACCATTGCGAAGCGGAAACGTGTTTCCCTTGGTGGATTCCATTGATGGATCTGGCAACCTGACATGAAGTCAAATCCCACAACTTGACAGTGGCGTCGGCCGACGTAGAGGCAAGCACGTTTCTGAAAATACGGTTGTGCGACAAAGAAAGCACAGCGTCGGTATGGTGGGTCGTCACATGATCCTTCTTCTTGCCCTTGCTCTTTTTGCTCTTTTTGCTCTTCTTCGACGAGCTCTGTTCAAGCTCTTCCTCACCCAGAATCACATCTGGGAAAGCCTTGTCTATGCAATCCAAGTTCCAAATCTCAATGGTCGGATCGAAAGTACCCACGGCTGCAAAGTTGCCGATGTTGGAGTCGTCATTGGCTCCCCCCGGCTTGAAACTCATCCACTCCACACAAAGAGGGAACGATGGAAGCATCAAATCGTGGTGAATGTACAAGTTATTCTCTCTCACCATTCCTCTGGCAACGTCAGCGTCCAGCTTGTCTCCTTCTTCCTCCTCAGCTCCCTCTGGTGCTCCGGCACCATCGTCGTAGATGTACACGTCTAAGTAAGAGATATCGTCCTCAGTTCTGGTAGCTAGAACCATGTTATCGGTAGGGTAAACTTGCAACTCGGCTTTTTCTTCAGCCATGTCTGTCTCTGTCGGTAGCGAAATGAAATGATCTTCTGGCGCTTCTTCTGCATCCTCGTCAAGATCCTCGTCCTCGTCTTCACTGTTGCCAGCATTCGCACTGGCTGGCTTTTTGATGTACGTAGCAGCAGAGTTGGTGAGTCCGGGAAACATGGTAATTGGCTCACCAGTCACTTCATCAACTGGGTCTTCGTCGTAGTGCTCCAGATCGTACTCTTTCAAGTCATCGTCAATCTCAGCTTGGCTCTTGAGGTTGGAGACGGAAAACTTCTTTTCGTCTTCGTCGTCGTCTTGAGACTCCTCCAGACCGGCTTGTGCCTCAGATATCTGGAGTCTGGCCATCTCGTTGATTCTTGCCATTTCTTCGTCATCGAGCTCATATTTCTCTGGGAATTCAGATGGGAATCCCCTTGGGACCCAACAGGATGCGGAGATCATAATGGTGTTGGAAGACGGACTGGTTAAGCGGGTTTCCTGTGTCCGATGAAGTACGTTCAATCCAACTCAGTTGATGTAATGAAAAAAATATTTCAAAAAAAAAAAAAAAAAAAAAAAATTTAAACACGATCTATTGAAAAATTTCAGTATTGCATTTCCTGGGGGAGGTTACCCGCCCGAGTCTCGAAGATTTGATGGAAACACACAAGATTGAAAATGTCAAATCAGAGGCACAGACACGCCATGAGTACTTATATATCTGATTCAGTAATTGCCATCATACCGCCATGTCACAGGACCAAGAAAAGACCATCGAGAACTTGCTCAAGAAGCTCGCGATGGGCGAGGAGCTCACAGAGACCCAGAGAAAGGAGATGAAAGATTACAAGTTCTGGAAGACCCAGCCAGTGGCCAAGTTTGACGAGAAGATTGATCAAGAGGGCCCAATTGACACCACCAAGACACCACAGGACATTCCTGACGAGCCGTATCCAATGTTGAAGGAGTTTGAGTGGGTCACAATTGACCTGGAAAAAAAGGAAGAGATGAACCAGGTGTATCTTCTTCTTCACGAACACTACGTTGAGGATCAAGACGCGACTTTCCGGTTTGAATACAGCGCCAAGTTCTTTGAATGGGCTCTCAAGCCACCAGGATGGAAGAAAGAATATTACGTGGGAGTTCGTGTGAAAGCAACAGGTAAGTTGGTGGCTTTCATCAGTGCCATTCCATCGTTACTCAATGTGCGTAACAACGATATCCCAAGTGTAGAGATCAACTTTTTATGCATCCACAAGAAACTCAGATCCAAGAGACTCGCACCGGTTCTCATCAAAGAAATCACAAGAAGAGTCAACAAGAACAACGTGTGGCAGGCTCTTTTCACCTCTGGGGCAGTTCTGCCTACTCCAGTGTCCACCTGTAGATACACACATCGTCCCTTGAACTGGGAAAAGCTTTATGACGTTGGCTTTTCGTCTCTACCTCCCAACGTGACCAAGTCTCAGATGATCGCCCAGTACGCTTTGCCGTCCTCCACCAAGACCAAAGGCCTCAGAAAGATGCAACCAGAAGACGTGGACCAGGTGTTTGACCTCTACAACAAGTTCCAAGCAAGATACGATATCATCCAGATCTTCACAAAGGAGGAGCTCAAACACTGGCTGTACGGTAACAAGGAGCAGGCTGAGCTTTCAGATTCTGAGAAAGTGATCATGACTTACGTTGTTGAGAACGAAGAAGGTAAGATCAGCGACTTCTTCTCTTTTTACGTGCTCCCATTCACCGTCATCAATAACCCAAAATACACCCAGCTCGGTGTGGCGTATCTGTTCTACTACGCCTCGGACGCCGTGTTGGACAAGGATCCCAAGGATGCTGAGGCCAATGCCAAGCTGGCCAAGCGACTCAACAGTCTGATCAGTGACGCCCTGGTGGTCACCAAGAACTTGAAAATCGACGTCTTCAACGCTCTCACGTCGCAGGACAACGTCTTGTTCCTCAAAGACCTGAAGTTTGGAAACGGTGATGCTTTCTTGAACTTCTATCTTTTCAACTACAAGGCTTTCCCCATCAACGGTGGTATCGATAGCAAGACAAAGGAGTACGACTTGGTCAACAGAAGCGGTGTCGGTGTTGTGATGTTGTGATGTATAGAGTAATTCCAGTTGCATGAGAAATTGTGGTAGCCGTTAAATTTCTTGATGATGTAAGCACGCGCGTTATGTCACGTGCTCTGAGACCGTTTTTATTAATTTTTCCGTATCTGATTTAACTCCGGATCTTCTTATCGCAACTGAATGGGGGAAGAATATATGAGGTTGTTCAGCTTTATTCTGGGAACCCTGACCACGCCAACCCGACTGTAACTTTGGTTGATATAAAGCTCCTTTGGTTCAGGTCCTCTCTGGTGAGTTGTTTGCCGCTTCCGTCACACACTGTGCCCCTCAGATACCGAACATCTGCTCGCGCATGAGCTACAACGGAGTGCTGACCGATGGTGGCTCTTCCACGGAACCAGACGACCTCAAGGACCTCCCGCCAACTGTGGTGGAGACTCTCGGTTTGCGAGACTCTACTACCATGGGAATACCACCAGAAGATCCCAACGTGCTCACGTTCCGATACTTTTTGCTCAGCATTCTATTTGTCATTCCAGGAGCCTTCATCGACACCATGAACTCATACAGAACCACCAGCGCCCCTTATAGCATATTGTTTGTGCAGTTTGTGTCGTATCCAGCCGGAAAGTGGCTAAGTCGGGTCCTTCCTGACCGAAAAGTGCGTCTTTTTCCCGGATTCCAGTTCAGCCTGAATCCTGGTCCTTGGTCGATCAAAGAGGCCATTATGGTGACCCTGACAGCGGCCTCTGGAGCTACAGGCAACCAGGGAACCGCCGGGATCTCCCTGGCCCGGATTTACTATGGCGAAGAGATCCATCCGCTCATTGCGTTGGTGTTTATGTACTGCATAGTCTGGACCGGCTACTCGTTTGCAGCCGTTGCACGCAGCTTTGTGCTCTACGACCCGCAATTTGTATGGCCGCAGGCTTTGATGCAAACGTCGCTGTTCAGAGCGCTCCAGAGCCTTGATGGTGGCCAGAAAGCCAATTCTGTCCCGTCACACTCTGCTAAACAGATGAAAGTCTTTGCCATAGGCTTACTGCTCATGTTCCTATGGCAGTTTCTCCCCGAGTTTGTGTTCCCGATGACGTCGTCACTTGCCGTGCTGTGCTGGATCGCTCCTTACAACCACACAGTAAACTTCCTGGGGTCCGGTCTGGGCGGTCTGGGGCTGTTCAACGTGTCTCTGGACTGGAGCAACATCACTTCCTCAGTCATGCTGAGTCCCTACTGGACGATTTTGCTGCAGTTTGTCGGGTTCTCGCTTATGTGCTGGGTCTTTCTACCTCTGGCAAAGTGGTACAACGATGGCCAGTACTCGTTCGGTCTCATGGATAACCGGATTCTGCTTGAAAACGGAACTGTGTATCCAACGCTCGAACTCATCACTGCTGACCTCCAGTTCAACGAGACCGCATACGAACTGTACGGACCAATCCAGTTCGGCACTCAGAAAGTGCTCAACATATTCTTCGACTACGCTGCCTATGTGTGTGCCATTGTCTGGATCCTCAGCTTTGGTTATCACGACCTAGCTGCCAGTCTGCGCAGAATCAGAAACAGGAACAAAACTGGGGAGCAACAACCATTGATTGGAGGCACGGCAACCAGCAAATATACCGACAGAATCAACAAAATGTACTCGAGACACCAGGACATTCCAAACAGCTGGTTTCTCATGCTATTCTGTCTGAGTTTTGTGCTACTGTCGTCCATTCTGCTCTTCACAGATCAGCTATTCATCCCTTGGAAAACGTACCTGGTGGCGCTGGTTCTGGGGGCTCTCATAGTCACTCCCATGTCGTACTTGTACGCCACATCCAACTTCCAGCTAGCCATCGGGACCGTCAACGAACTGCTGTACGGCCTCATGATCCAGAAACCCTTTTTTGCTGGTCTGGGCAACAAGCATCCTTGCGGGGCGGCCATATATGGGGCCATCGCCGGGAACTGCTGGTATCGAGCACAGTATCTCTTGCAAGATCAGAAAATTGGCATGTACAACGACATTCCGCCGAAACTGGTGTTCTTCTCACAGATCTTCGGTGACTTGATCGGAGTTCCTTTCAACTATCTGGCTCTTAGATGGGTCATTAGCAACAAGTTTGAGTATTTGAATGGGTCCAAAACCGACCCGTTACATCAGTGGACAGGTCAACTTCTCATTGGATACAACAGCAACGCTATAGGGTACGTTTTGGTGGGCCCAAAACGTCTCTTCCAGCAGTACAAATTGCTTCCGTATGGATTTCTCGTAGGTGCCATTTTTCCGCTGGCGCTGTTCGCCTTGTACAAACGCACCAACATAGCCAGACTGAGGCAATTCAACCTCACCATTGTCTTCTCCACCATGTCTCATTTCTATGGAAACATCAGCACTGGCTCTTTGACCCAATTCCTTGTGGGAACCTTCACCATGCACTATCTGTACAATTACCGACAACGGCTGTTCCAAGCGTACAACTACGTGTTGGCTGCTTCTTTCGACACAGGGTTCAATCTGTGTAATCTGGCAATCTTCGCCTTTTTTGGTAGCGGGCTTTTAAATGGTGGCAAGCCTGTGTCTTTTCCAAACTGGTGGGGAAATGATGAGAGATCACTAGAAAAATGCTACGCATTGTAACATCTCACGGAGGGCTTTCGTGAGTTGTATGATTAATGCATCACTAAGACAAAACTCGACTGAGCTAGTTGTGAATAGTCCAGTCAATGAATCTAGATTAACTATACAGTCTCAACAAGTTTTCTTCTTCGATTGAGGTGCATTAGCTGCTTTGATCGATTTGAATCCAGTTTGGTTGCTCCTAGTGGTTTAACGTCTACATGAATCACTATTTGAATTAATCCCAATCATCAAGCTTGAATATATTCATAAACCAACTCTATATGGTTCAACATCTCAATCATCCGGTTAACCCCGTCAATCCATTTGACATGATGCCTACGTTCTTAATCAAAAACCACGTTACTCCAAGCCCCTGCGTATCGCTCTTATTCGTCTTCTCCCTCATCGATGAATTTCCTGAACTTGTGACTCTTTTCTTTCTCGATCTTCTCCATATCCTCGACAGATGGTGGAAGAGCCTCATTATCCAGATCAGCTTCTCTGGCTTCAGAAAACGACTTCAACCGGTTATGAAGCTCCTCCCTTCCGTCCATCAGAACACCCTTGGGCAGTTTGCCTCCAGATATTGTCTTGAGATGCTCCACTTTCTCGGATTCTTCTCTCAAAAGGTTGAACATCCGCGACATACGGCCAATCGATAGCAGCTTTTTCTTCAGCGAGGCTCTTGCCTCCATGGAGACAGCGGTGGCAGGCACTGAAGAAGACTTCTCAGGAGTGGCTTCCGTCACCTCTTGTAGTGATTTGGCCACATCCCGAGCAAGCGGAGTCTGTTCCACCAATTCCTCCTCGGTACAGATGTTGAGCAAAGACACCAAAATGTCTAGAACTTTCTCGGCCACAAATGGCAGGGACCACTCGAACACGTCCATGAAGTCCGGAAGATGATATGGCGAGCTACTCGACACAAATTGCTTGATATTGAACGTGGATCCATCGTACATCAGCGCAGCGGCCTTGTTTCTATACGTGCCACAATAATTTGGGGCAGAGAACAAGGTTATCACAGAAGGAAATCCGGTAGCTTCGTTTTTTTTGTACATTCTGTAGCCCGAATCTTGGGCTTGATGAGCCCTAATCACACTTAGAAGATTATTTCTCTCCAAAAACTGGCAAGCGGCTTTGTGAGAGAAGTAGTAGGAACAATGTCTTTCATCGTTGTACCGATATAGTGTCTCGGATCCGGAGCCTTGTGGTTCTGCTGTGTCAAAATCTGGGGCAGGATCAGACCACATAAGGTCGCAATAAAGTCCCCTCGATGGGAAATCGTACTTGAATCGGTCAATTGTGTTGACATCCTCAACGTCCAGGAGGTCCTTGGAAATTCCACCGTGGCAGCAAAAGAACTGCTCATTCAAAATGGCACAGATCGGGAGCATCTTGAATGAAGTCATTGCTTCCCGATAGATTTTGAGGGAATACTTGACCTGGCACTCTCTTTTGAACGTGAAATGCTCTGTCATACGTTTCGATTCGTGATTTCCACGCAGAAGCCAAAAACTCGTTGGAAAGTTGATTTTCATGGCATAGAGAAGAATTAGAACCTCAATGGAGTAATCCCCACGATCCACATAGTCTCCAAGGAACAAGTACTGAGTCTCTTTAGGATCACCGCACATCTCCAGGAGCTTGCAAAAATCGTAGTATTGACCATGAATATCTCCCACCACGGTGGCGGGACACTCCACTCTCAGCAAGTTTGGCTCTTGTGCAAAAATCTCACCGGCAGTTTGCAAGATCGTGACCAGCTGGTACTCAGAGAGTTTCCCTTCTTTTTTGAAATGATCCATCAAGAACTTGTAGTTTGGGACTAAATTTTCGTCGAAAACCTCCTCATTCAATGGAATTCGCGTGCAAGGCGGTTCCACTGAGCTCACTATACGTTCTGTTGTGATGAACTTGTCGCCATTCTCGCTAATGTGCACGTATGGTGAGGCCTCTGTGCCCAGATCGTCTCCTCGTTTCTTCACCTGGCGAAGAGCATTCTCGATCTTTACCGAGTTTTCGTGGGCTTTCAACTTCTGTGCCGCACTCATGTGTAATTGTCAGGTGAAATTGATTAGTTCGGGTCAGTTTGAAGATGATAGGTAGGACAATTGGGTGTTGAAGCGGATACTTGGGGTAGATTGCTTTAGCAAATTGAATTTTAGTTTTTGTTTTTGAAGGTGAGGCGCGGATTTGAGTGGTACACGATCATGAAATACGGAATACCAGTGAGCGACAATACAAGTCAGGGAAGAATGAGCGTTGGCTGAGTCGTGAGAGAACTCATCACTGACTTACACGGAAGGATGTTGAAGTTGAGTCCTCCGATGGCACCAAAGAATGAACAGCAAGAATGTCAGTCAGTACAGTAAGTCACGAAGGCCAAATGATACCGGGCAAGACCATCAAAGCTTTTAGGATTTTGCGAGCTTCAGGAGCGAGTCGAAACCACTGAGAGTTCAGTGTGGCATTGAGCAATTCAAAACCATTGATTAGATTGATTTGTGCTTGAACCCCTAACTCCTACTAATTTTCGAGTCTACTGTACACCACGTGACCCCTCACACGTGCCCCTTCTATTTTTCCATGAAACACTTTCTCTGGTATCTTTTTCAAGTATATGTTCGGATGAAGGCTCTGCTTTCGGGCCCGAAAAGCTGGCCAACAATCAAAAGGAGCTACAGATATCTACAAAAATGGCCCTCAAACAGCGTCTATTGTCCGACTTTTGTTAACTCATATGTTGATGTCAGTGTCCTTCCAAATCCATCTAGACTCTTTTCCCCAGCACTCACAGTTCACCTTTTTTCCTCTTCAACTTGCTAGGCTTGTTGATCCCTGTTCACTTTCTTTTAGCCGTCGGAAGACCCTCGTTCACCAAGTCGGCCAATCTAGCCTCTTCGAACGAGCTCAGCTTTTTGTTCAATTCGTCACTTCCGTTGAGCAACACACCCTTTGGCAAAATGGCACTGCCTGTAAGTGACCGTAGCTGTTCCACCTTTTCAGCCTCTTGCCTCAAAATATTGAACATCCGAGAGACGCGACCAATAGCCAAGATCTTGTTTCTAAGAGCGGTACGATCGAGTGTTTTGGGTCCTGAAACCTTGTCTTCTTCAACAGCCGACTCTCTGGCAGTCTCTTTCCCGCCAGGGAGATCGTGCAAAGACGAAGCCAACTCACGAGCGATAGGCGTGTCTTTACCAAGCTCTTCGTCTGTGCAAATATTGAGCACGCTGAACAGAATGTCGGCTGTCCGTTCGGCCACGAATGGAATTGACCACGTGAAGGCATCGAGGAAATTTGGAAGGTGGTATGGTTCAGGCTGAGAACTGAATTGACGGATGTTCATGACAGATTTTTCGTAACGCAAGACAGCAGCCTTATTGCCGTAAGTGCCACAGTAGTTTGGCGCCGAGAATAGAGTGATCACAGACGGGAACTGCTGAGGCTCAGTTTTGCGGTACATGCGATATCCAGCGTCCTGAGCCTGATGAGCTCTGATAATACAGAGCAAGTTGTTTTCTTGCAAGAATTTGCACGCAGCCTCGTATGAAAACATATACGAACAGCCACGCTCGTAATTCTCGACATAATGCAAGGATTCGTCCCCCGAACGACCTCTGTCAGGGTCTGTATCGTAGTTGGTGGTTGGATCAGCCCACATCAGGTCGCAATAGAGCCCTGAAGACGGGAAGTCAAGCACAAATCTGTCAATGTCATCGAGGTCGCGAAGCGTGCGCAGATTCCGCGAGATTCCACCATGCACACAGAAAAACTGCCTGTTCATCACTGCCGCGATAGGCAGGGTAGTGAACGAATGTAGGGACTCATTGTAGACGGTCATTGAGTACTTGATCAGACACTCGCTTCTGAACGTGAAATGCGACGTCATTTGCTTGGTTTCATGGTTACCTCTAAGCATGAAAAAAGTGTCCGGGTGATTGATCTTCATTGCGTAGAGCAACAACAAGCACTCCAAAGAGTTGGAGCCACGGTCCACATAGTCACCTAAAAATAGAAAAGATGACGTATCCGGATCGCCACAGATCTCAAACAGCTTGCAAAGGTCATAGAATTGGCCATGGATGTCTCCACAAACGGTCACTGGGGCATCTACAGTCAACAAGTTGGGCTCGTTTTGGAAGATATCGGTGGCCATGTGCAAGATCCGCACCACTTGGGACTCTGAAAGCTTACCCTCGCGTTTAAAATGGTCTCTCAGAAACTTATAGTTGGGTAGTCCGTTAGCGTTGCTGAACACTTGCTGGTCTGTTGGGCGCACAGACGTGGGAGGTACCACCTCGGAGATGATCCTTTCTGTGGTCCTGAATTCGTTTCCATTGTCGTCGATGTACACAGTGGGGTCTGTAGGACCAGTTTCTGCATCTCTGTTTTTGATCTGCTTGAGAGCGTTCTCGATCTTGAGCGAGTTCTCGTGAGCAACGAGCTTTTGCTGTGATGACATGGCACAGCCAAAATTGCCGTGAAGATGCTGAGTCTGGGATGAAAAAAACTCCAAAAAGCCTAGCGGCAGTAAGAGATAGCGCGTGCGAGTGGGTTCTGTAACACAATAACGTGTTTCGGAGGAAGCAATATCAAATTACATGCACATAATTTTTTTTTTCATGAGTGATGAAAAATAATATAAGCTGGCCATGTGATCTTTATCATGCGAGGTGTGTCACGGGGATATCAAAAATCTTCAAAATTTTTTTTCAAAAACTTTTTAATCTGATCTCAAAAGCGCAGATAGTGTAGGTAGAAGCTGCTACCATCTCCTCAAAGTATCTATACAACCACCAGAAACGATAAAAAATGGAGATTGTTCTGGAAGACTCCGGCTACATTGCCGCGCCTGAAGGGCAGAAAACTTTGCGCATCCCGGATGAGAAGAAACAGGCAACCTTCGAGCTTGGTGTGTCAATGCTGATCTACAAATGGGATACTTTGGCTACCGCCGTGGATAACAACTGGGGAGGTCCCGAATCTGCGGAGAAACGTGACTGGATCACCGGAATCGTGATCGATCTTTTTACGGAAGGCACTGAGGTGGATACCATTTTGATTCACGAGACGCTATTCAACGCTATGGAGGACGAGTTTGATGTGCTAGTCCAGGACGACTCTACTGTTCTCATTGCCCAAGGAATCATCCAGACATACCAGGACTGCGCAGCAGGAATTTTCGATAAGGTGCAGCAGTTATACCAGAGATATCTTGAAAAAGAGGAGTACAAGAAGCAGCACGGCATTACCAAAAGTAAAGTCCAAATTCAAGAGGACCCAGTCAACCCAGAAGATGACGATAGCGAAGATGAGCAAGAAGAAGGCGAGGAGGATGAGGAGATGATGGATTTGGACCATGAACAAACCAATTGCAATCACACGCACCACGAGCCTGTGGTGGATGAAGATGGGTTCACTGTTGTTACAAAGAAGGGAGGAAGACGTTAACAATCGAAACGAGTGTAGTCAACTGATCGTAAGTGAGAAAGTGGAAATCTGAGAAAGAGAGACCTCAACCATAGAGTATCCCAATATCAACTGGGAAGCTCGATGTTGAAGAAGCTCGTCGTTGTCTCGGCCACTCTCACTAGCAAGTGACTTACGATAGTGTATAGTATTAAATTATTGACAAGCAAGCCAAATCGACCGAGCAGTAGATCATGAAGGACAAGGCCACGTTGGATTCAAGATTTGGAAAATCGCTAATGCCGTTGCCAATCGCGAAACCCTCTCAATCAGCTCGACTTCGCTCTTCATCTAGTTCAATTTGAGAGCACTGAGGTCTACTCTTCTAATCATTTTATTATAGAATTCGACAGACAACCAGAAAACCAAGTCTATTCCCATCACAGTCTTCAAGATTCTTTCATCTTGTCACTGAGGCCCCAGTATTGGCGTACCTTGCAACGAACTAGTCTTTGGAGTGCTGCGGCCACTCATGGACGCTCTATTGGCTGAGATCGAGTTTCGAGGAGTCACTTTCAGCGGTATATTCGCAAATTGAGTCTGCGACTGCGTTGCACGTGTCGTCTGGTTCAGCGTGTCTGTGAGCCTCATCAAATCGTCAAACTCGTCTGAAACAGATGGACGTGGAACAGGACTATAACTAACAAGAGCAGAAGGAGCAGAAACCCCGGTTGGGGGCACTCCTGCGGAAGCTGGTGGCGTCGAGGTCGGTGAAAACAGGTTCTGGTTGAACGAGGGTCGAGCCACAAGCGGACTGCCGGGCATCGAAGGCGTCTGTGGCGATTGGGGCGCCCCATTGCCACCACCAGTGCCTGCTCCAAGTCCGCTCAAAGAAGGAGTGCTTGAGCGCCTGCGGTTGAACGAGATTGACCCGAATCGCTTGATGAAGTTGTCTGCGACAGCGTCGACAGCTCCTTTCGGTTGTGTCAACGAAGGTCCGTCTTTGGGCATTCCCTTGATCGTGAAGAGTTTCACGTTCGTACCATACCATACGCCGACAGGAGACAGAGCCTGCGAGGCCAGTTTGGTGACATCATTGGTGTTGTTGCTGCCATTGGAAAGACTGTTCCAACCCCCAAAACCCCAGTCGCTGCCTACTTTCTTGAACGCGGAAATCGAAGAACTAATCTCAGTCAAAAAACTCGTGCTTTTGTTGATCTCGTTCTGGTTATAAATCGATCCCCAAAGAACAGACTCATACCAGCCCAGCGACAAATTTGACCATGTAAACTTCAGCTGCTCAAAGCTGCTCCGCTTCGGATCGTACTCGTTCGGCACTTTCAAAGATTCAATGAACTCGGTCAGCCCTAACGAAGCAATCTTGTTGATCACCACTGCAGCATCGCTCAGATTTGTGATAACAACTTTCGAACAAACAAATTCGATGAAACCCAAGACAATATGCGTAGCTTTGATTCCCGTCCAAGTCAGCTCCAATGGAGCATCCAGCGGCTGCTTGCTTTTCGCTCTCATCGACATCCCGACAGGCAGTTTTGGTCTGATAAGGTTCTCGGAATCGACAGTTTCATCAGAGTTATCGGCGTTATCACCTCCCAAAATGCCATCTTTGGACAAAGGATCGCCCGTTTCTGGAGTTCCAGGAGGCCCAGAATTGTTGGAAGCAGCACTGACAATACTCATTTGCGACTGTCGACGTGAAACTGGCGCTGGACGGCCATTTGGACCGACCTGAGATGCTTCGTCTTCGCTTTCTTTTGACATATCCTCAATCGATTTCAGCACTCCGCGGTAAACTTCCACATTCTTGCAACAAATGTACAGTAATATAGTGAATTCCCGCGGGGAACGACAAAACGCATGACAGATCGCTCTCATTAAAAGAGCCAAAAGATCCAAATTCACAGCATTCTCGTCCAAAAAAGACGGAGCAGAAAATCTTGAAATCAGCTGAGTCAAAGCAGAACTAGCAGCATACGATAGTTGAAAGTTCTGCGACTCGGGGTTCTCCAAGTCCTTCGAGGACAACTTCCTGTTCACAGTTGGAGCCACTCCATCAGAACCGTGAAGAGTCAAAGGCACCAGATTGTAGAGCCACTCGACCATCGTAGGCACCAAAATCATCGGACAAAGAGTATCGAGAGCGCCACAAGTTTGGATCACCAGAAAATCGCGGTACGTCGTCGCTGGCGTTGTAAGTCGGAACGAATGCGGCAACGAGGAGTAAAATTTGCGGTCGAAAGGCGTCAAAAGACCGGTGGAAACCACCGGATCGCACGTCAAGAACAGGAACAGATACGAACAAGTTCGCACGAAGTTCCTGTGTTTCTCGGTGTTCCTGTAAGTTTGGATATAGAACAAAAGGTACACAAGCAGCTTGGCTCCGTACTTGGCTGTAATGTGTGTGCGAAACCGCTTGTTACACTGAAAAAACTCCCAGAAGAGCACAACAATTTCCGTGCACCAACAAGATAGCTCCGTCGATGTCGTGAGCTTATTTTTCATCAGATAGGTCAGTCCAGAAGCTCCGGATGCCACTCCGCCAGCTCCACTGCTGCGGTTCTCGGCCCAAAAAGGTCTCAAAAGAGGCGCCAAAATTCCATTTTCTAAAAACAGAATTTCCTGGTCTTTGTGTAGACGTCCACAGTAGTATCTGACAAGATTACTAGGAGTACCAGAGAGTATTCCGGTCCTGTTGAGGAACTCCAAATCAGTCTTGGGAAGCGGATAAACCACCATCAAAGTCAACAGTTGCAAACCGTTGGTCACCATAAGCATTCGAAGATTTTTCTGAAGAGCAACATCGAGTTGAAGACCGTTGTCTGCCTCATTTGGGTCCTTGGTTGAGCGGCATGTGAGGTTTATTAACGACGAGATGAGGGTCAAAAGCTGCAATTTGGGCGTTGCTGTCACCAATACCGTCAGATAACGGGAACCTGTCGGAACAACGGTCCCAACTTGCTTATAGAGACATTGCGAACACAGGGTTATGAGAAATCGCATCACTTCTAGTCTGCAAGAGTCGAGCTCTGCATCGGGAGTTTGTGGCTTCCCCGAAAGACCGATTCCAGGCTCCCATATGAGAAACTCGAGAGTGTTCGATGTTGCTGATGAGTTTGGAGAATGCGATTGTGGTTTGACTGTGAACTGTGAGGTGAACAGGAGTTGAACGGAAGCCAGAACGAGAGTGGCACCCAGAGGAAGAGAGACATTCGATGAATTGTCGACAGAAGGTTTGATTGACATTTCGTCCAAGGCACGAGCAGAGGTGAGCATGTCGACTTTTGCTGTGGTGGAGTCTGTTGAGGAGACCTCGTTGGAGCTAGAGGAAGGAAACGATGCTGTTCCCACTGTGGCGGTGTTGCTTTCTTCAGAGGGAGACGGGCTGTGAGGATCTATGGCGTTGCTGAGCGACCAGAACATGTTCCGTTCGATGCTTTGAAGTTCTTGTCTTTCGTAGAAGAACGGAAGGAGTTTAGTGAGAAGCCTGAGGCAGTTTAGAAGCTCGTTTTTGGGGAATCGGCTTGTAGGTATTTTGAGCTTTGTGAGATGGATCAGATGGTTTGTTATGACCCTAATGAGCATACAAAAGCCACGGATGTTGTTATCTCGCACGTGGCGCACATCTTTGGGAGTCAGCAGTGTGAATATGTCGTTTGCCGATTGTGGCTCTGTCCAGAACAGGTTCCAGTACTGATCGTTGAGAGCGAAATCAGTTGTTTTGTCGGCAAGCAGGAAAAAGTGGTTCTTGAACCGAAGTTTGGATTCGGCGGAGTCCATGTTGGAAAGCAGGGATAACTCGGAGTTTTATCTGAATCCGCTGCATCCAGCGTGGGTTCACAAATGAGAGTGGTGGGGAAGAAAGAGGGAAAGGGGAAACTTTGAAAAGAAGTATGCGCTGAAGAAAATGAGGGCGCGCAAAATTGAGAAAATTCAGCGAGCCAAGTGCGAGCGAACGACGAGCGAGCCAAGAAACAACAAGCCGGCTCTGTTTCATCAATGTCATCACAGCAGACCCTCTCGAATCGAGGAGCTTGTTGTTGTATCCGAGAGGTTGAGAAAATTCCAGTGTCAAGCCTTCCCCCGTCGCTCATCCTATGGGATCCAGATCAGAACCCTGATTGATCCCGAAGATCTCGATTGTTTGCGAAAATCATTTCTCCAGATTTTGATGAGCGGTGTTGTGACGATAGCGTCTGGGTGACAGCGATCACAGAGCACAATCTCTCAGAGGAGCATCTGTTACAGAGATTTTTGTCACTGGTAGTGTTGTTGGCGGAGCCATTCAGCGTGTAGCGAGTGCAAGACTCCGCGTTGTAGTCTCTCAGTATGCTCCATTTGTTAGCCGAATTCGGCACTGTAGAGCAAGATTCATCACCACTTGAAGCGGTCAGCTTCACCGTTGCTTCGCCAACCTCTTCATTTCTGTGGTCCATACGCCGTTCAGTATTCTACCAGCTTGACTTTGCATGACAGGCCAAACCAGCGAACCATGTGTGACCAAACCGCTTCAGCAGAAACGTCATGGACTTGGGATCCAGGCTTCTGATCGACAAAACGATCGTGTCGTTTGCTCGCGATCGCCGTCGCTCTCTGTTCGCTAATTATTTACTTTGCCATTCCAAACCAAAATTAAGAAACTATAAAGTCATAATCCATAAACCAAGACAGTGCGCCCCATCAGCAATCGATTGCATTACTGGCGTACCTTTCTCAAAACTCCTCATCGAACGCCAGCTCGCCATACCGTCTAACATACTCACTCAGCTGCGATTGCTCCACCTTCACCGCTGGCTCATCTTCCTCATCTTCTCTCTGTCTCTTTTGCTTTGCAATGCCACTGCCATTCTCCACTATACCCGGAAGAACTTGAACCATTGGTCCCGTTCTGCTCACTTCATCTTCCCAATCCGATAACGACGAAGCAGTCGACCCGTTATACATCAGCGAAGGCATCCTGTCTTGCAGGTGAGCGGGCATGGGCGTTCTTTGCACACTAATCTGGACATTCATCGCATGTTGTTGCTGAAAATCCGTCATGTAAGAGTTATTATTTGCTCCAAATTGCTGCGATTGGCCAGTCATATATCCATCGTTCACACTTTTCCGAATACGCATTCCCAGGGTCTGCAGCTGTGCTCTGATGGGGTCCTCCGGCACATCGCTTGCATTTGTGGTGTTCCTGTTTGCTCTTTTGTAGTCCATCGCGGCGGTATTGGGGGTGATAAAGTGGTTAAGTATGAAACTCCAATGATCGAAAGCGTGCCTTCTTCAAAGAATTTTATTATTTTTGAGTAATTTTTTTGTTTGTATGAGATCTGTTTTTTCGTGTGATAATTTCCAGATCAGGAAGTCATCTGTGGAGACGGCCACTGGCGGAATCACGAGCGACACCACGAGCGACACCACGAGCGACGCCGCCTGCTTCGTTGCTGGTCTTCAACAAGTAGCTCACAATGAACCCCTCAAAGCCTCGGTGTTGTGTCGCCACACGTTATCCCTGATCTTCACATCGATATCAACGTCCAGAATGATTTCCACGTGACTCGTATCACTGGTACTGGCTCACGTGACTCTTTTATTCTGCCGCATCGCAGCCGCACCCGCACAAGATAAGCAATCCCGAGAAAACAGTTTGTATGTCAACTCTTCCCCACTTTCCCAAGTGCCCGCCATTGCAAACGTCCTCATATCTCGCACGTCAACAAGCTCACGAGTCCCAAACAACGCAGTTCCGTGGACTCGATCCTTATGAATTTAGACCCATCAATGAGCGCCTTCTCAGATAAGACTTTCAACGCGCACGCATACTCCAAGTTCAGACCAAACTACCCTGGCTCTTTCTACCAGCAATTGCTCGAGTATCATCTCAAGCTCCCCAACAACAGGCTGGATTGTTTGCTGGATGTTGGATGTGGAGCAGGTGAAGCGTTCTTGCCCCTGGTGCCGCGGTTCAAGCACCTCATAGCCACCGATCTGTCAGAGGTTATGGTGGCCAAGGCAAAGGAGAATTACGAGAATACGGACTCGAAGGGCAGCACGGGAGAATTCCACGTAGCTTCAGCAGAAGACCTGGCTGGTTTCGTATTGGACGGGCAAGCAGACCTGGTGGTGGCGGCTGAGTGTGCACACTGGCTCGAGACAGAGGCCTGGTTCTCTGAGGTGCATCGAGTGTTGAAGCCAGATGGTACGTTGGCGTATTTTGGGTACGTTGACCCCATTTTTGTTGGATATCCTGAGGCCAATGAGATTTACGAGGACTTTGTGTACGAGAGAAGTGAGTACTTGGGACCTTACTGGGAGCAACCTGGTCGTGGACGCTTACGTAAGCTGTACCGGGACATCAACGAGAAACTTGAGAAGGACGAGCGGTTCTGCGACGTGGAGGTGAAGTACTACGATCCCAATGTGGACAAACAGCCGACCGCTTTGAACTTGCAGAAGACCATCACTTTGCAGGATTACTTCAACTACGGTAAGACTTGGAGCTCGGGACACAAATGGCGGGTTGCTCATCCTGATGCCCCACCTGAGAAGGACCCGTTTGTGCTGTTTTATGGGAGATTAAACAAGAAGCTGGGGTGGACCATGGAGACAACTGTGACTGTGGCTTGGAAGACTGTGTACGCGTTTGCGAGGAGAAGATAGCGCAAGATACGTCCACCAAGGCGGATTTCTTGTGATTTATGAGTGGGAGCTTTTTATCTGTGTAACCCGCTGAGTTTCAAGGCGGTGAATTCACTGATGTAGTTGCAAACCACACTGTCAGTTTGTAGAATCTTAAGCGACAATGATGGCAATCGCCAACCCGTGACATCATCCCCGATGAGCGCCTTACTCATCAGTGAATTCACTGGGCCCGAAGTCTTTCATGGAACCTCAATCCACTCGGTATTGATGACCGTGCTCTCAGAGCTCAGCCGGTGGCAATTGAATCAGCGGTGTTGTTCATCTGCCTTGCTCGTAGCGCAAGTGGTGCCGGACCTGATGGATCCCAGTTCGACAACCTCACGCCACGACTCGGCCATTTCTTGGCTTCACACCACTTGAGAGTCTTGCGGCGTTGTAGTCACCACTCTCGAAGTCCAGCCTTGGGCCATCTAAAAGTACCCCTGAGTTTCCAATATTAGCGGTGCCACCACGCCACGCTCTCCGTACTTCTGACAAGTCCCGGGCTTGGCGTCTGCAGCGAGCGCACAAGTGTTTTCTTGCTCCATGCTGGCTCCTGGCCGGGGCACCGCCTTTGGCCCCGCCTTTGACACCGCCTTTGGCCCCGCGCTCGTAATTTGCTTCAGTCGTCGTTCGCCTGGCTTGTGCGGCTCAAAGTTACCCTCCCGCTTCGCCCAGATCTCAATAATCTACATTTTGGGAAAATTCAAATGATCCTCGCTTACGACGTTCTCTTGTCTGTCCACCCAGATAACCCCACAGCCTCCCGAAAGCAACCCACTCTGCAATTCGACTGCACCCGGTTCTCACCGCCTGACGCTGTGTTTCTCCCACCATGGTAAGCTGGAAACCGCTGGATCACCTACTTTTTGGACGCATAGTGAGACCTTTCCTGCCTCTGGACAGACTCAAAGACAAGTCCAACAAGTCTGTGCTTCAGAGTCTCACCAATGTATACCCTGGCGATCTGGTCTATCTGTTCGAGACAGAAGCAGACTCCCAAAAATGGGCCAGAGGTTACGTCGTTTCCATGCCCATCCCTTCAGACTTCTCCTCGGCCAGTGTCAATCTCGAGAAACTGCCTGAAAATAGGGTCTCTGTGGCCATTCTACCGATGGAATGTGTCCAAGTGTCTCAAAAGCTGGACATTCCAGCCAGGACAGACTCGGACCAAGACTTGCCGCCAAGTCAGCTGCAGCCGACGCATCCTCCGCCAGAACTGCCCATGAACAACCAGCTGAACGCACAAGACCAGCTTGGAGAGATCGCACAGACACTCAAGTCCCTCGCCGTGTACATCTACGCCGTCTACGCCATGAACGAGTACCAGCTTTTCAAGCGTCTAGTCGACATCTACGAGGAGCTAGACGATATAAGAGTGAACTTGTCCCACAATCTTCTCACCAGGTCGGAAAGAGACGTTGCCCAGAGACAGTCCTCCAGTCTGTTCAACAAGATCTCCAAGTTACTCGCCTCGAGAAACTTGGGCAAAAACAACAACGACATCGGGGGTTACGAGGCCATTTTCTCGAGAGATATCGAGACAGGCCAGCTTTATAAAGCATTTGACAGCGATCCGCAGCATAACCTCGAGAACTTCGGCCGTGTGGCCCAGAACCAGCTGTTCTCCGCTCTGGCGCCCAACTTCCCAGCCACAGACTCCTCGGGCCCTCTTTTCCCGAAAAAATGCTCCAAGTTTGAGACGGTTCCCCCGTCGCACATCCTGATCGACTTCAAAGCCGTTAGCGGCTCTTCCTCGGTGATTCCCAAGGGCTACGACGGGCTCAATGCCTACATGTATCTCAGAAACTCGAAAAGAAGACTAACTGAGGCCTTCTGTATCTCGATCAAGCCCGATCAGGACCTTTATCTGGACAACATCTCTGCCTCTCTGTTCAAGAACATCCCAGCTAGCGAAGTTGATTCTGGAAGAATCTACCTGGTGGCTCTGTTGACCGAGGATATCAAGCTGGAGTCCTCGGAGGACGGCCTGGATCGTATCAGAAAAGGAATTGCTGCTGGAGTGGCCAACATTTCGCGGATTTTCTCGAGAAGCGACGGCCATTTGGCAAGCGGAGAGGCCCACCACTTCACGATCAAGCTGTTTGGCTCATACATGTCCCAGAACCAGCAGCCTGTGCAGCTGGCCCCTGGAATGAACCCGATGCTGGCCATGTCGATGGTTATGGCCAACAACGGGTGGGGAGAGCTGGTCGACAGAATCATCATGGGGTCGAATAAGGGTGTGGCGGTCAACCCAAGAGCAGAAAAGCTGTCTTTGTCGATCAAGGAGCTGAGAAACGAGTCGTTGCTGACGGCCGAAGGCGGCTCCAGGTCTGCCATCTCCCCGATCAACACGATGTCCTATACCTCTCTGGAGGGAGACTACGAACGAGTGTATCTCAGGGTGGTGAAGTGCCACAATATCTCCAACGTCAGCAAGGAAAAGAGCTTCCTCACTGTCAAGGTGGCTGCGTCCTCGTCGAGCATCAAGTTCTCCAAGGGAACCAACGAGACGCCCCGGCCCAACTGGCAATTTCTGTCTGTGTCTCCTCTGGAGAGTGTGAACGAGACTATCCAGGTGCTCAACCTCAGCAGATCGACCTCCACAGAGAACGACTACCTGTATTTTTCGGTGTACGAGAACACGAAGCTGATTGGAACGGCGAAGAATCTCGTCAGGGCAGGCACCAGTATCAAGGCTACCGGCAAAAAGACCAAGCAGATCGAGATTGTCGGGCTCAACAGCGTTGCCATCGGCTCTATCGAGGTAGAAGTCGAATACGTCGGCAAGAAGTACAACATCGACCAGTCTGTCGATACCGTTCTGAAATGGCGCTCGATCTACGCCAGCAACATCGCGAGCTCGCAAAAGAATCTGATTGCTGCCCTCGTCAAGTTCGACAAGGTTGAGCTTTCGGTCGTGGTGAAGTACTTCCCTGAGCTGCTGACCTGTCTGCTTGAGATCCTGGAAGCCTCCATCTCGGAGAAGCTCGGCTCGCTCAGGCAGACCGTCTTCGAGAGCATCGTCCACCTGCTCGACTTGACTATCGCCCGACAGGACCAGTACAGCTACCTTTTCAACGAGTACATCGCCCAACACGGCGCCAATGGCTCTTTGCCGGCGGTCGGCGAGCACCTTCTGGCGATGATGACAGAAGCGTTTGACCAGTGCGAGACCGACTGGAACGCCACGGGTAGAGCTCTTTGCCGGACGTCGTATTTGGTACTGAGCGTCGCTCACACTGCGCGCCACAGCGCCAACAAGACCGAGTTCAGCAAAGCTGGCATCTCATTGGCCGCTTCGGTGTCGTCCTTCCTTGGTTCCACCAAGGAAGTGCTCGTTCCTGACCAGCTTCTGGTGCTCGAGGTTCTGGAGCTGTGGCTCGATATCATGAGAAGCTCGTACGATGACGCCACGTTGTTCAAGATCGTCGAGTCCTGGCTCGACCATATCGGCTTGAGAGGTCTTGGATGCTCGGAAAATCCTGCCAGCAACTCTCTGACCAACAAGAAGAAGAACAGAGAGCACCGGATCATCATTGCAAAGCTCCTTTTTGTCAGACGGCTGCTTCACTCGTGGCTGCTGCAGACTGAGGACGTCAAGACTCGGGAGAAGCTTGTTTCAAAGGCCATTGCCTGGTCTCTGGAGGTCTTGCTCGACGAGACGGTCGACTTCGACGCTTCCAGACTCGCTCTGGGGGTCCTGATGTCGGTGGTGTCGACCAGTTTTGGCCGCGACAGGGTCTATCTGGACGACTCGAAGCAGCTCTACGTGACTTTCGCCAGGGTTCTTCCTGTTTTGTCCACCGTTTTCGACAAATACCACAAGAAATGCCGGATGTCCGGGCTTTTGAAACCAAAAAGAACATTCACACAGCTCTTCCCGATCAGCTATCCGTTTGTCGACCACACAATCGACTCCACAGTGAACGACGAGAGTTTCGCCGAGATTCTGGTCGAGCTGGCCGTGCTGATCGCGTACGTCTCGAAAGTGTGTGTTTTTGTTGCCGATGACATCTCCGAGTTTCTCAAGACTCAGCAGTCTCCGCCAGCCTACAAGAGCCTGGACGCTTTTATAGGCACTGCCGGAGTACTCAACTCTCCCGCCAAACATCTGGACGTGATCCAGTCTATTCGACTGATTTTGCAGTCCAAGTTCTACCCAAGCAACAAGTGGTTTTCACTGAAAGCTCTCGTCACCGAGAGCATGCAGACCTACTTGGAGCTTTTGTTTCCGATAGTGGCCAGGTTGATTCCGCCAGCGGACCAGCCGGCCAGTTTCGACAAGGTGGTTTGGTCCAACTACTTGAAGTCTGTGCTGAGATGTGCCACTTCGCAAACCTCTGCGATCGAGCATCTTATTGAGATTCCTCAAAAGTGCTGTTATCTCCTCGGCGGCGACATCAGAACAAGAGCAGCAGACCTCACGCACAAGATCTGGGACAGACTTGCCTGGGACGGGCTGCCCGAGGACGTTTCGCGGTTCCACTTGGCCCGCTTCGGCGGATACCAGGTGGAGTTCATCTACGATAACGAGTACGGGATCATCGAGGACTTGCTGCTGTTCTGCCTGCAGAGAAACAGCAAGTGTGTGGAGGTGGGCGTTGAAATGCTCTGGTCGATGATTGTTTCTGAGTGGGTGATCGGCGAGAGTCTCTTTGAGATCGAAAGAGAGTGTATTGTGGCGCTGTACGATATTTTCCACAGTGAGAGAAAGTATTCTCCCGAGTCGAAGGAGATCGTCAAATTCATAGCGCAGCTCAGAAAGACCATCACTTTGGACAAGGAAGACGAAGCTTTCCGGCCTGTTATGGAGCTTGTGGACAGTTTGTCCCAGTTCCTGAGCTCCTTGAACGAGCTCAAGAAGATTCCAAAGGGAGACGAGTTTGACGACGACAGAATGTTCCACAGGCTCAACCTCTCGAGCTTCCTGACCAAAGTGGACCGTCCCGAGATGTTCCAGTCGTTCATCAACGACATCTACGAGGCCAACTTGGAGAAGAAAAATTACATTCAGGCTGCTCTCTCTCTGGAGCTGCTCGCAGACACGTACTCGTGGGACGTTGACACCATTCTGCCGATCTGTTACAAGCCCAGATTTCCGAGCCAAAGTGCTTTCAGCCGGAAGGAGGATATCTACAAGATGATTGCTGCCAACTTCATCAAGGGCAATAAGTTGGAACAGGCTGTGGAGTGCTACAGAGAGCTTCTGGAGGCCTACCACCAGTATAACTTTGATCTTTCTGGGCTCAGTTTCTGTCACGGAGAGCTGGCCAAAATATACAGCGCTCTGGAGAACGTTGACAGAACCGAGTCCAACTTCTTCAAGGTGGCATTTATTGGATACGGATTCCCCACATCCATCAGGGGCAAGGAGTTCATCTACGAAGGTTTTGCTTTCGAGCATATCACCTCGATGCATCAGAGGTTCACGAGACTGTATCCGGGATCAAGAATCATCTCCAACGAGGACGAAGCTCGAGAGCTGATGGACAAGACACCATTCGGCAAGTATCTGCACATCAAGACTGTTTCTCCGGCGAGAGACCACTCCACAACGAACAAGCTGTCGTTCATGACCAAGCAGTATGTCGACAACAAAGACGTCAACACGTTTGTGTCGACGAGAAGACTGCCTGGATCGACCGGCATCACAAACTTGTGGACCGAGGAGACGACCTACGAGACGGTGCTGACATTCCCGACGCTGATGAATCGGTCGGAGATCAGAACGGTCAAGTCTGTCAAGCTGTCGCCGATCGAGAACGCTGTTAGATCTCTGCTCGACAAGAACCAGGAGCTGGCAAATCTGGAGTACCAGATGAGCCAGGCGATCAAGGACAACGAGGCCGACCTGAGCCGGGTTTCGTCGATGTCTGTATTCAACGAGCTGTCCAGAACCCTGGCAGGTACAGTGGACTCGCCTGTGAACGGAGGAGTGGGGCAGTATCGAGTGTTTCTTACTGAGGGAGATGAAGACCAGCAAAAGGCGGAGTTTTTGAAGAACCGGTTTCTCGATTTGATCCGTCTGCTCAACAGCTTGCTGAGGCTGCACGGACTGGTCATCCCGGAGTACCTACGCGCAAGCCACGAGACGCTTGTGGCGTTGTTCAGGAAAAACTTTGAGGCTGAGATTGCGGATCTGAGACTTGACACAACGAGCTTGAAAAACTTCAGTCAGCTTGGCCACAGCCAAGGCGGTGCTGGTGGCGGTGCAGCTGCACCGCCGCGGAGCATAAGTCTGAGCACTACCGCCGACATTGTCTCCTTGGACGCAGGTTCTACCAGCTCGGTGCACTCTGGATCTTCCTCGTCGCGGGTGTCTACCGGGAACAGCAGCAAGTTCTTCTCGAAACGGACGACAATGCTCAACACCACGACTGCCGGCTAAGCAGGCCACGGGGGGCTTGCATGATGTAATGCGCTTAAGCAAGATCTGTGTGGTCTATATATAGACCGGCAAATGATTGACAATAGATATTACACTAGTAAAGGGCCTTGTTATGGTGGGGCTTGGCAATGGCCGACAATGTAAGCCTGGGTGTCTAAGCTCGCGAAGTTTAGTTATGGACACTTTTGGTTAATCTCACTTCGCGAAGCCTGGTTGTGGACTCTTTTGGCTAATCTGGATGCCGCCAAAGCCACCGCAAGCTGGGCGGAAGTTTCGCGCGCCCGCGGGGGCGCCCGCGCGCACGGCAGAAGATCCGTGGGATCGGCGACGTATGGGGAATGTGTCTCAGATTCCGTTGTGAGTCGCGCGCAGTAGGCAAATTTTTCTGCAAGGGGCTGCTAAATAAAGAAAAGTAAGTGTGGCCTGGCGGCAACTAATCGGCACACTGCAAGCCTCCGATAATCGGGGCGTGGCAAAAAGTGTCCCATCGCACCTCCCAGACTCACCCCTAGTAGACTCCAGGAACTGCGAACTGCGCACCCTTCCAGTCTCGTGTTTCAGCCCACCGCAAGCTGTATTTCTTGCTGTCTCCTGCGTCCTATTATTGTATGACGACACCACGAGACAACTTGACGTTGATTTTCTGCAGCCAAGACGAGAATTTCAGTTCTAGTAATTTCGCCGGAGAACTGCGTGGAACAAGGAAAATCCGCGAAAAAACTGCGGCAGGCTGCGCCGCTTGTGCGGCCTGCGGCTTCTGCGGCGGTCTGCGGAATGCAAGGCTTGGGCGAAAGAAATAGAAGTAAGTATCTGAGGTTAAAATAAACTTGGATTTTTTGTGGGTTGGCAGTGAAATTTGTGTTCTTTGTCTATTCTGTCTGTTCCGTGTATCCCTCTCTTGCAACCTTCCCTCATATGGCACCCTCTCTAACCTGAACAAATCAACACCACCACTACCATCGTTACCTGTTCCATTCGTTCCGTGTCCTTCCGTTCCGGTTCCTTCTCCTTCGCCATCCACACACCAAGGGACTAGTAGAGAAAGGTGATTGTGCCTTTCAACCGCTCCTTGCCACAGCTCCCCTCTTCGCTTGCCCTTCGCTTTCCATTTTCGTCCTTCGCTTTCTAAGTCTCTCGCTCCATGCGCAGTTTTACTCCACGAAGGTCGCTGTCAGTGACTTCCTCGCCTTCTTCGTCAAGACCAGTTTCTGTGGGAAACACCCATACCACCAGCACCGCCAACAACAGCGCCCCAGTTGACTACGAAACCCAGGAGTTCAAGTCTCTCGATCACAGTCTAGCCAAATTCAACTCTTTCAAACGAAATTCCACCGCCAAAACAAACATCCTCAGACTCACACTACTCCCCCTTCTCCGCTCGAATGGAGGCCCCTCCGAGTGGACGGCCCAGTCACATGACCAGACCTCAGACAAGCATCTTCATGTGGCCACCGCAACGCTCCTTCGATGGTGGCAGACGCTTCTCGCAGCGCTCAAGGAGTACCAACAAATGGCAGCCATAGACAAAAACTGTTATCTTGAGTGTATCTCCCGTATCATCGCCAGACACGAATGGCTTGCTATAGAATCGAGACTTCCAGCATTCCAGGACACGCTTAACAGCCACAACGATCATCTCCTCGAAACCTTCGAATTCTGTATCTCTAGACTCGACGTCAAGAACATTTCGCTACCAATCTATGCTTTTGCAGGCAAAGTCTTCGCATACGCATTTTTCAAACTCCCTCATATTTCCAAAGGCCTGCTGTTCCTTCTCAACACCAAAGTCCGCCATTACGAGCACATTTATAACCTACTTGTGCTTTGTCGTTCACCTTCCGAAATCGTCGCCCCCACAAGCAACAATCTAGACTCATTGCGCTCAACTATCAACGGAACGTGCAAAAAGTTTGCTCCATACCTCAGACCGCTCATAGTGTCGTCCATGAAACCGAGACAGACCAAGTTCACAGTCGAGAAGAAGTTTCTCAACTCGATGTATCCTCCCTCCGACAAAATCAGGGGCATCAAGGACACGAAAGGCCTCTGGTGCTACAGATGGGCCTCCTTGGACCAAGTGGACCTGTTTTGTTCTTTTCTGAGACACTACCTCTCTCTTGCCTCCTTCTACCTCAGAGGTAGCACTACGTCCAAACCCGAGCTCGATTTGTACGCCTTGCCCGGTTTCCCATGTATTCTCACGCACATGTTTGAGATTATGGACTTCCAGTATCTCCAGCAAACTCGACAGCCATCTTCAATGCAATCCATCACTGTCGGACCTATGGAATCTCAAACTGATAAGGTTTTAAAGGTTATGAGAGACTTTCTGGCGAACTCCAGACACGACTTGGAGCCTACTTTGAGACTGGGATTCGTCAAGAATGTTGAGAACTTGCTCAAATTGTTAGTTTTCAAGACCTCAGTCTTTGAGATTGAAAAAGTCGATACCTGTTTCGAGTTCTGGATCAAATTTGTGAAAAGTTTCAAAGCTACATGTCCTTTTGAAACGGATAACCTAGACTGGAAATTCTGGGTAGACGTTCTAGTCAAGTTGCTACAATCGAATAACATCAACTGCGAGCTGCGAGCGATCTCAATCATATATCAAATATGGGAGTTTCTTCCCAACACGAGATTTGTCGAGTCTCACTGGGTTTCAAGACCTTCTGAAAGTGTACGTTTCAATTTGAGCTTGTATCTTTTGAACAAGTCCAACTGGACCAAGTTCTTTGGTCATTATCTGCCATTGGTGAGATCTTTTTACACGAGGTTACTTGTCTGGAGAGTTTTGGGATTGGAATCCACTGTCTCTGGTTCGGTTTTCAACTTTAAAGAGTCTATCAATGCCAAAAAGCTCACCACCTTGATGAATTACCGGCTTATGCGCACGTACACCATGACCAAAGACCTCAAGGTCGTTCCCACTGATCCAATTTTGAACAAAAAATTCACAATCACCCCTGTCAGTGTGTTTAAAGAAGAGAGCACCAAGAGAGACAGCATCAGATCACATCCGTATGAAATCCTAGATGATGCCGTGTACACGTGTACGATCAATGCATCATCCTCCACAAGTATCTTTTCGTACAAATCAGAGAACCAGGGCTCTACTTCTTCGCTCAGCAAGCGTTCAAAACTGTCAGCTGGCTGGGTTTCAAAACTGTTCAAGAAAAAAGCTGGTTCCGAGGACGATGTTGCTGAGCTAAATTCCACATCTTCTCCGGAGTCCAAGACCGAAGATACAAATGATTACATAGGTGACTTGACCAGCACTCCTCCGAGACTACACTCGGAATCGACGGCATCGATCTCGTCTTCGGCGAAATCGTCTTCCCCCAGTCTATTATCGTCGATGACGACGTTCTCAGCGTCACCTCAATCTTCGGTTTCTTCGTTTGAGTATGCGGACTCCACCTCTGAGTCGGTGAATCAGCAGAAGACGCTTCCGCCTGAACTGAGCATGAGACCTCCCGAATTGAGCAGACCTTTGTTCAAGTTTTTGTTGGTGAGAAACGACCTCAAATTGCAGGAGGCTCACCAACGTTTGGCACAGCTGAACGAGTCGAAATTTTTGAAGATCGACAGATCGGTGCTGAATAGTGAGCCGAGATTGCCTGATCTAGGACTGCAGAATCACTTTTACAAGAGCTCAGTGAGTCTTGACAGTGGTCTAGAAAGTGAGGAGTGCAGCTTCAAGGGCCTGAATTTCAATTTCAACTCGGTCTTGGAAGAGATTCACGACCTGGCTCTGGACTCGAGCGTCTCGTCGTCGATTGCCGGCTCCCGGACCCCGGATCCTGTGGTGGAAGCCGAATCCGAGCAGTACAGCGACGAAGAGATGCGCAATATTGTCGCGTTGGCAAACTCTATCTACGAGTTCAACAAGATCGTGGAGGAGTTCGAGACGTTTGTGATCCAGACGTTGGAGCAGCACAGAGTCTCGTCGACGTCTGTCTCAGGAACCGCCACTCCACTGGACCCTACGAGCGCAGATCGCTCGTTTCTGCCGTATCTTTCTACTGAAAATGATGAAGGCCTCACTTGTATGATTCCTGTGTTGCTGTCAGAAGCGCCTGAGAAATTCAATGCTTATTAGCGCCCTCGAGCCTGTCATTTTCTATCATATCCGCCAATTAGTTGGTTTGCGTTGACTTTTAGAAGTCGACTGCTGCTTTTCTCCACGTCATGTTGGCACAGCTCGCATTGACTATTGTATACATCATTTAAATCATTGTGCATCTAGTTAACCGTAATCACTCGTCAAGCAACATGTTGAGATTCCTGAGTGCGACTGTGTCGTCATCTTCCTCCTTTTTTATGAAATCCAAGTCACGGTTGTCTGTGTATTTTGAAGAGTCGACCGGCGACTCAACATGACTGAGACGATCTGCGTTGGTTTCCTGGCTAAAGTACCAGAAGACGAAGAAACTGAAGCCAAGGCAGCTCAAAGAGCTGATTGTCCAGCAAATGGCAGTTCCAACCAAAAAGGACAGTTTTGGGTAGGTCCAAAGGTACCACCTAAGACCTCTGAAGCGGAGCACCACCTCAAACACAACGTTCTCCAGAAACACGGCGTGATGATTGAACTCGATGACAAACTTCATATTCTTGGCATTTCGGGCCAGTTGGGACTGCGAGACCGCGTGAAACGTTAGAAGCTGGTTTGGGGGTTTCATTTGAAGCAAGTTGAGTCTGTGTTCCTGCTTGTAGAGCAGCATGTTGCGAAAGCCAGGGGGGACAAAATGGCGCGCTAGGAACGGTGGAACGACGGAATTGCGCAGGTGTTCAGTGGTGTGGCAGTCCAGCGTGAAGAACTGGGTCTTTGTGTAGTAAAGGCCGTCGACACTATTCGATTTTGTTTCACCTCTGTGAGACCGCCAGTTTCCCCATATTTGGAACGGTTTCTTCGAGAAGGGCGTGTTGCTAGACTCAACGGACTCGCTCTGTGAGTTGGTTGAGCGCATTTGGGGCCATTCCCACGTGTTCTGATGCAAATGGTTGGACGACTCGGTGAATATGAAGTCCGGTTTGAGGTTATCTGTGATGGGCCACAATCGGGCGTACTTGGACTTGAGATCGACAAGAAGAGGGTCCAATTCCCAGGGTTTGAGTTCTTTGTTGAGCAAAGAGTCGTCCAAGATGGAGAATTTCGCTCCCACAAGGTAGTTGTCGCCCTTTTCTGGGTGTTGGTCTGCAAGACATTGGTGCTTGAAATGGAGGACAACCTCGTACTCGGAAACGGTATCTGTGAAGAAGTTGTTGCTGTTCATCGTCGCGAGCCGGGTAAACACGTCGGCGGCATTGATCACTGCGTAGGGGCCTCTGTTCCTGAGATCGTAGCTGAGATCAAGCTCTTGGCGGATGATGGGCGGAGGTATGAGATGCTCATAGAACCATATACACGATATTATGGACCAAGGTAGCAAAATCAGCACCACAGCCGCCACAGAGATGAGCACGTACAGCACGCTGCGCGTGATGGAAAGGGGTATGGAGATGTTGACGTTCATGTGGGGAGGGCGGGGAACGTAGTTGGGAAGAGCAACAGGTACGGAAAAAAGGAGGGTTTGCATGTTTGGAAATTTCCTTGAAATGGGATTGGGAAAAAAACGGGCTGTGCTGCACAGCCCGGAATTCGGCGAGCGGGATGCGGGTTGGGAGATAGTCAAGTTACAACGACAGCAACGCGGGTTTAGTCGACGCCAGGGGTACGACCCGTCAATGGGCACTACGAGGAGCAGAGCTGAGCCAAACGCTGAGCATGGCGATCATTGATCATGTTTTCGAACTGATTATAGGTATTAAAATTGCTTTAAAATACATTGAAGCAGCCTCATGGTCAGAAGTTTTCTCCCAGTGAGCTCCATCACTCGGCGTAGTGCAGATTTGACAAGGATTTTGAGATTGACACCCAAAACCCTCGACCCTGAAAAGCCGGAGACGCTGGAAACCCGAAAAAGCGACGCGTATCTGGAAAATTCTTCGGGTATTACTGTGGCTGCAGATCTCACGCATCTTTGGGCTCTCCGATCCTTGAGCACGCACGTCTTGCAATAAGGTGAGTCAAGGACGTCCCTGGTGCTCGGAAATCTCTTCTTTTTGGTTCGGTCGATTTGCTCGCTAGAAGCCTAGCGAGACCTTCATCGTGTAGGACACCGTGAACGGCAGACAGACCACCAACAGCAGATAATGACAAATGTACACTAACGCCAGACAATCGATCTGGGTGTGCTCTTCCAGTCCCACTGGAGTGTAGAACGCCGTGATATAGATCAAGGATGTTGCTGGAGGAAGACAGAACTCCAGATTACAAACCAGATACAGGATCTGGTCGCCGTAAAACATGCCATCACGATGCAGCTTCGAGTTGAGAGCGCAGCCGATGACTGGGAAAATCACGAGTTTCAGCACAGTGATGGCGATCGAAGTTCTCCAGAGCTTGAACTCGATGTCCCTGATGCGGAGGCGTCCGATGGTACCTCCCAACAGCAGCAAGCCAAACGGAACCTGGGCCTGGCCGATGTAGGATGTTGTGTCCATGATGAAAGAGAGCGGAGGGAGTCCATCTGGAGCTGGGGATAGAGAGGCCTGGCTGGTCTGGACGAAAAGGGCCTTGAGCCACGGAATCATGCAGATGATGATACTCACGATGATGGTGATCGAGATCGGTTTGAGGAAGCTCACAAAAAGCATTTTGAGGAAAGAGAGAAAAGACTGGCGAGCTTTCTCAGCGGTGAGGGTGCGGAAGTGTTGTATGACGTTGATATCGAGCCCAACTTGGTCCTCCTCCTGAGAATCGGTATACTGCGATTTTGTGGCCGATGTTTCTGTTTTCTTCGTCGGGCGCTGTCTCACCTTGATTTCTGCTGGATCCTCGGCTTCCACCTGTCCCGTGGCAAGTTCGTCAAACCTTGAGTAAAGTCTGACAACGTCGTGGATGCTTTGAGACGGCATTTCACGAAGCCTGTTGCTGGCCACAGAGCTGGCGAAGCTGGTTCCTGAGCACGCGCTATCGCGGCGGGAAAGCCCATTGTCTCCCCTCGAGCCTTGCGACATCCTGGCTTTGCGACGCAGGAAACTCTGGTGGCTTGCCTCGCCGTAATCGGTTCTATCCTGAGGAGCCACCGAGGAGCTTATGCTGGCCAGAGCGTCGTCCGAAGGCACCGAGTTCTCGTCAGAGTGATCTGATTGGTCGGATTGGTCCCTCAGAGGCACATTCTGCTGTTTGCCCTCATCCTTTTCGTCCTCGTCGCCGTCCACGTCTCCGTCTATCGCGGTTTCTTCATCGTAGTTGGTGTTGCCAATCTGGGCCTTTTGGGCCTTGTTGAGGGCTCCGCGGAAATCCATCTCAATCAGCTTGTAACTGCCGAGGTTGAACTGCATGAAAATCTGGAACGTCATGAAAATACAGCAGTATGAAACGCCCTTGTCAACGTTGTCAATAATACCTGAATTCTCCATACTTTGCAGGTATGCAATGGGAAGGTCAGAGACATTTGGCAGCAAACCCACGCAAATGAGCCCGCCGTACCAGTTCCGTGGACAGCCGGAAAGAACTCCAACCAGAAATGACAGGAGACCACCTGCAATCATCGTGGTGTAACTCACAATGGCAATAGTTCCGATCTGGGCAATGTCGGAGTTGGCGATATTAGTCACAACTTTGGTGAATGCGAGACAAGGCAACAGCACCAAGACGGCGATTGTGCTGATGTTTCGAGTGGTTTCAACGGTGAGGATGTTTTTGCGGGACAAGTAAAACCCGACAGCGATGATGAAGTAGATTTTGAGGATCGGCTTGCAAGCGATGTATATGATGGTCCCAAGCGCAACGGACATGATGCGAGGATGTGGTTTAGAAGGATGTGAACGTTGAAGGAGACGCTTGCTCCATTGCACAAAGAACGTAAAGATGACCGGGAGCTGGCAGAGGGAACAAAATGAGTATGAGAGTGGGGTACAAGCTCAAGATTATCTCGGAGTTGAAGTGGATAAAAATTTAATCATAAAAAAGAAAAATTACGTTATTTGATAAATGGTGGAGAGATCAAAAGATGAGTGAGTGAAAAATTGAGGATCAAAGGGAAAAAATCACAGTTTACGGGAATGAGCGGGTGTTGGAACAATCCAAAACGCCCAGTATGGACAAGTCCAGGTCGTAGAGTACCAGTCCAAAAGACATGCAGTCTCTCTCGCTAACCTGGTTGTGTCGGTTGCACTGGACTAATATCCCAATTGGGAAGAACCCGCTGGTGCACGGGTGTCGCGGCAAAACGATGTATTGGGATAAGAAGCTGGTTACAGATATATATTTGAGCAGGTATACGCCAAGTGGTGAAAGGCTTGCTGGGTGTGCTCGCGAAAAAGCTAGTATTCGTTGGTTCCCAAGTCATTGCTCTCAATTTGCTCGCCACGTTCTCGACCCATTCCACTTCTCCTCAACTCTTGTTCGCGATCTCCTCAAGTCCCTCAACTGTGACGTCCCTCCACAACGGAAGGATTGTGGGAAGCTTTTCCGGCAAAAACTCAGGATAATCCTCAGCAATGGCCTGCATCAGACCCTCGTACAAACTCTTGTATCCTGTCCCCAGGTAGTGGATTCCGTCTGCCAAAAGCTGCTCTGGGCTTAGCGAGGATCTCTTCATGCGGTCAATCATGTCCACCACCGGCACCCGGCGAGAGGTGCACAAGTCTATGAGGGCATCTGCGTACTTGCGATTGGTTTCGTTGTCTCTGTAAGCTCCAGTAAGCAGATCGTCAGGACAAACACTATTCCAAAGCTGCTGGTCGTGCAAACCCGGAGTAATAACCACGAGACAAATGTCACGTGATACAAACTCGGAGATCAGTTTATCCATATTGGCAATGTAACGATCCAGAGGAACATGCTGAGTGTTGTTATTTCCCGGAAGCCTGGCATCGTTGGTGCCCAAGAACATATATGCGATCGCGATGTTCTGGTTGGCTGGTTTTGTGTCGTGTTCCAGATGCAGGATCTGGGGCAAAATTCGGGTGGCCCATTCTGACGTGTAGCCGGAAAAGCCTCTTTGTAGAATTTGGAGCTTGCGGGTGTATGCGTTCGACAGAGCTGCTCCAAGGGAGAATTGCAAAGAATTGGCAGCTGGCGGGGATTGATTGAATGCGAACTCCGTGATGGAGTCGCCAAACATAAGAAATTTCCTATACTCCATGGCGATCGGCGATGGAGAAACAATTACGATTTACTCGGAATCACTTAGACGAGTTACATAGACGTAATTAAATTTCATCAAGTCAGGGTGTTTAGGAGATGCGCATATTATGTAATTGCTGAATCATCGTGAGGCAGCCGGGGGTCAACCAACCGGCTCAGCGGGCTCGGCCGGATCCTGATATTGGCTGTGATTATCACTTGATTTCCCCCCTCTCTCACCCACTACTCACTCAACCTCCGCTTCCTTCGTGCTCTTATTACTTCACTTGATGCCGAGTTGGTTTTCCGGTTGCTTCTACTCGCCCGTTTCTGTACGGCCGGACGGCGTTTCATTTCGCGAGTTTTGCCGTAAGCGTGAAATTAAGGGCGGGAACATTAGCCGGTGCAGTTTGGCTGCTGAAATTGGCCGGGAATTATTTGGCCCCCGGTGGCTCCCGGTGGCAGCGCCGCACAGGCTTGGCGAACGCCGCCGGCCAACGGTTCGCGGGCGGCGCACACAGCACCACGCACTTCAAGCACCACTTCTCGCGCGCCCGCTGGCTCGCAGCTCGCAGCTCGCTGCACTGCACTGCACCTACTAATTTATTTTACTCATCCACATTACTCACAAATTCATTCCATTCAGACACCTCTTTCTTCTTGTAATTATCACTGCGTTGCACGTTACACGTTACGTTACGCTACGTTCCACCATATCAAGCTACAATCGGGAGTATCCATCGCGGTATACATTTCCAGGCATTTCGATTCGGACTTGTCTTCCTTACTTCCATTGTGTTACCCTACCTGCGCTCTCATAACCCACTTGTCCAGTTCAACTATCCCACAACTACAACTACATATTTGCTTTCCCTTTTATCTTCTTTTGTCTTTTCTCGCTCCGTATTATGGATGCAAACTCTCACATGTACGGCCAGTCCACAGCAGCAATGCCGGGTAACGACTCGACCCAGCCCATAAACATCAGCTTTTCCAGAGCAGGCTCGGTGTACCAGAATCCTCGTATAAGACGAGAGAGCATTGCCCATTCACAAGGAATGGGTGGAATCTCTTGGGGTTCTGTCACCATTGGATCATGGCTCAAGGATGAAGTGATGTTGCACAATCAACAACAGCAGCAAAGTCAGTTCAACAGCAGTGCGCTGTCTCCATATTTTGGACCGAATAATACTGGAGCTGGCAACCATTCATTGGCATTGAACCAGCAAAATCAAAACAGCCAAAATCACCTGATGGTGAACAACTTCGGCAATAATGGCAACTTTGGAAGAACAGACAGCCTCAGTATGGCCTTTTCGCCCTCTATGAACAATTCTTCCTACTTGGCCGACCTCGAGGCCACTTATTGCAAAGACTACTCATGTTGCGGCCAGTTGCTCCCTACGCTCCACGACTTGCTCAGACATTACGAAGAGATGCACATCCAACCCGAGCCAACGCTAGAGGCCCCAAGGGCCAGACCAATCAACAACGCCATGGACACCGTGTCTACTAACGAGGTGTTTCTGTCTCCTCAAGGCGATATAAATCAGCAACAGCAGCAGCAACAGCATCCACAACACCCACAACCTACGGTACGTCCGCTCAATCAAACTGGGGCTGGAGGGACGTCGAACTCCGGGACTGGCTCAAATCCCGCCACAGCTACAAACAACACCTCGAATCCGCTCAATAATTTCGCTTTCACCCAGGCTGCAGACGATTCGGCAGCGTTATTTGGCCAGCAGCAGCAGCAGCAGCAAAATCAGCAGCAAAATCATCATCAGCAGCAGCAGCAGCAACTCCATCACAACCTTTCTCAGCATCAGCAGTCCTCGCATTCGCAACAACAGCAGTTTGCCCAGTTGGACCAGTTCAATCAGCAGAACCAGCAACAATACAACCCACAGCTCCAGTTTCAGCAGGCCCAGCACCAGCACCAGCACACCCAGCACCCGCAGTCTCATTTTGGGCAACCTCAAGCTCCAGGTACTCCCCAGAACTCTAATGCCCCCAACAACCTCTCGTCTCCTCACGTTCCTCTCCAGCAACATTCTCGTCTGTTTCAAAATTATAATAACCAGCTCCATCAGAGACAACAGCAGACGCCTTCTCCATTGTCCGGAGCGCAACCGGGCCAAAGACCAAATCACAGCGATATTATGTCGCAGCGACCTGGATCACCTCAACAGTTTGCCATGGACGAGGACGACGATATGGAGGAAGAAGAGAACGAGGTTTGCATCGATGATCCGGCAAGACATTTGTACGTAATGGAGCACGGAGAGAATCGGCCGTTCAAGTGTCCCGTGATTGGTTGTGACAAGAACTACAAGAACCAAAATGGGCTCAAGTATCATCGACTCCATGGACACCAGAACCAAACTTTACGGGCCAACCCGGACGGAACCTATTCGGTGATCGACCCAGAAAGCGATGCTCCATACCCTGACGGAATGGGGATGGAAAAAGACAAGCCTTATAGATGTGAAGTGTGTGGTAAACGTTACAAGAACCTCAACGGTCTCAAGTACCACAGAGGCCATTCCACACACTAATGAAAACTCTAGTGTTACCTGTACAACCTGCTTTGTTTTTACTGTTCCCAACTCCCGCATCAGTTGTTCGTGTTGATTTGTTTTCGTGTTTAAGTTTCATCATTCTTTTATCTGTCTACTTTTAATTTTTATTTCCCTTTGAAGCTACAGCGAGCGAAGCTAATTGCTTGTGAGTCTTGGTACGGTTGTGATTTTGGAAAAGTTTCCGTGTCGCAGCAGGACCCGTGACGTATAAAATTGTTTGGAAGCTGGTAGGTGCTTTCCAATCAGTCTTAGATCTCTAGATCAACTGGAATGCTTGGAAATTCGAAAAAACTGTAAAGTTTCAGGCGGTGCATTTGAAATTATTTTGGAAATCTGCCAAAATAAGTCCTGGTCGTGCAGACACACAATTTTTCAAGAGCAATCAAAGAGAGAACGAAATATGAGAAGGCGTTTCACACAAGCACAAATCTTAATTCACTGTTTATAGCAAGTATCTGAACAATTTGTGCCAGATATTTCTCAATTAAGTCTCAATTCCATTATGCCACTCTACTACACTCTTGTTTTTGGCCTTTTGGTCTCTGAAATGGTGCTTTTTGCACTCATCTCACTGCCACTGCCAAGCAAGTTCAGAGCCCCACTGCTCAAGGGACTCAGCATTCCGTTCCATTCGCAGCATTTTGAGATCACCGTGAAGTGCGTACTGGGATTTGTGTTGGTGCTGTTCATTGATGCTCTGAATAGAATGAACAATATCAACGCAGAATTGCACGCTTATCAGGAGGGAGGAGCTCCGGGACTGATGGGAGGACAGGAGTCGAGAGCCGAGATCCAGGCTAGAAGATTCTATGCTCAGAGAAACACATACTTGTGCGGTTTCACGCTGTTTCTGACGCTCATTGTCAACAGAACTTTCACGCTCGTTTTTGAACTGCTTGCCGTGAAAGAGCAACTCAAGGTTTCGAACAAGACCAGTCAGCTCGAGGAATTGGATACTGTGGAAGAGAAGAAGGTCAAGGAGCTGCAGGAGAAGATCAAGGAGCAAGATGAAGTCATCGGTAATCTCAAGTCACAAGCTACGGCTCTTTCGGGGGATTATGAGGGTTTGGAAGGTGCAGGAGTGAAGTCGAGAAAGGCCTAACGGCGAGCGGATCGACATGCTGAGTTGTAGACCACGGCTCACCTGAACATAGCAGAAGAGTGCTGACTGAGAAATAGTTGAATCTAGCTAAAATTTGGTAACACGATGAATTATCCGAGTAGTTTGACCTTTTTGATCAATCGCGTGCGTGTTGGTGGCTGACTGAGACGTTTGTCATCGTTTTAGTGAACGGTAAGGAACGAGACTTTGGTTGAGAAGCCCTTGTAAAAGCTAATTATTGACTACAACAACTGATTCGAGATTCTCGTTCCAATAACAAATATTGATCATATATTGTCGGGTTGAGGCCGGTTGACCAGCTAACTGCAAGAACTGTTCAAGCTCAGTGACTCGATGGACAGGTAATGATGGAACTTTTCAAAAGCAGATATCTGACCAGAGATCACCAAGCCATGTTATCGATTGACCTACGTCAAATGTTCGTTATTATATTATATCAAACAGGAAGTACCAATCACGTTCTATCAGCGTATCAGCGAACGAGCGCCAATCAACCGAATCCAGTCGTCATCACCTGAATGATCTTCATCAGTCGACATCAGGTCATCTCATCTACCAGTCAATCAACAGTAACGTATCCCGAATTATTCGAAACTCCTTTAGAAGTATCAATGGCTATGGGCGATTCGATCACGGAGAGCGAAGCAAGCTGCTCCTCAGTCGCGCTTCTCATACGCGTTACTCTTATGCTTCGGGATGAACGAAAATCCCTCGCCCGCTGGGCCCAAAAACATCTCTGTAATCTTGATCCAGTCCTTGTAGTCCGAGGAGCCCAGCAAAGTCTCAAGCTCGTTTCTTCCTCTCCACTGTGGCGGTCTCTCGTTGATCTTCGGAGGCAGTCTCTCCAAGATTCCCACGGGAATGTATCTGTGAGTGAACGAGATGAACTCGCACATGTATCTTCTGGCTGTGTTGATACCAAACTCGTCGGATCCCCAGTGAGAAACTGCAAACTTGGCATAGGTCTCCAGATAAGCGAGTCTCTCGGTGGCCGACTTGTCTAGATATTGCTGAGCCTCGACCTCCTCGAAAATCCACGGGATGATCAGAGCCCCTCTTGCCACCATCACAGAGTCGATTCCCGGATCGCTGGTGGCCTTGTACCAGTCCTCGTAAGTGTAGCAGTCTCCATTTCCAACGAAATAAACCGGCTGTTTATCGGTCTGATCCTTGTCCTCTTCCTGCTGTTCGTTGAAGTCCTTCACAATGGCTCCAACCTTGGAAATATAGCCCCAATCGGCCTCTCTAGTGTAACGCTGTTGTCTGGATCTGCCGTGAAGCGTGATGGCCCCAACGTCTCCCTCCTTGAGGATTCTCTTGACCAAATTCTCGGCCAACGGCTTGCCGTCTTTTGTGCCCATTCTGAGCTTGACAGTGACGGGAATGTCTCCAGAACAAGCGTTCATCCCCTTCAGAATCCGCATAAGTCTCGAGGGGTTCTCCAGAAGAGCAGAACCTTCTCCCTTTCTGTACAGCATGTCAATGGGACACCCGCAGTTGAGGTTGAGCTCCGAGACGTGGCTGGTGAGCTTCGCCACAGCCTCGGCTGCTTTGCAGGCCTGCCAGTGCTTGGCAGTGGCCAACTGGACTCCGAATCCAGGATACTCGGACTCGTGAGCTTTGGGCAGAGCCCATTCGGAGTTGGAACCCTGGATCAGCGGAAGTCCGAACGCCATTTCGGAGTAGGTGATGTCGGCTCCAAGGGTTTTCATCAGTCTTCTGTACGGCAAGTTTCCGACAGTGGTGAGCGGGGACACGATTTTGGCGTTCTTGAGATTCAACTTCTTCTTCTCAGCCACCTTGAATGGGGCCTCGACATAATGAAGCGCGTTCTCCTTCGCTCTTTGCTCTCTTTCCTCCTTTGTGAGACTGTTCTCCTCGTCATTGTTGATCACAACGTGGTCCAGGTACTTGATGTACTGGTCAGAAAGAGGCAATTCGTACTTCTTTCTTTGCAAAAGAGCCTTCACAGACGGCGAGATCACGTTGACCTCGTCATGAGTCTCCCTTCTCTCGACTCCTTCTCTGGAAATCAACGTCTTGGAGTCCTTGTTATAGTGAGAGCCTAGCCATCTGCACTTGACACCTGCAGGACAGTATCCGAGCAGCTCGAAGACAGGACAAACTCCGTCCAAATCGGCTGGTTTGGAAACCAAATAGGCATCCACGTCGTGTGAAAACCGGCACTTGTCGGCGCCAAAAGGACAGACCTTGGACTCGTCATTCGGGTCCAAGACAGCCGAGCATAACTTAACAGTCTCGTGGGACTGTCTCAGATCTCTTTTCTTGTTCTGGCCCCGTCTTTTGCCCTTTTTGCCGCCTTCTTTCTCTCCAGTCTCATTCGTCTTGGCTGACTCAGCCTCGTCGTCGTTGTACGAGCTCGCCACAGTCTGCGAAACGATATACTCGGGCTTGATTGGCGCAACACCCTTGTCACGAGCATCAATCTTGGTCTGCTCGGGAACTTTCTCCAGATGAGGCTGTTTGAGCAAAGGCTCGGCCGCACCTTCGGTCACGTGCTCGGAAGTTCTCTTCTTGGTCTCCGCGTTGGTCATTATGAGATGGATTGGGGCGATGGGATTCCAGAACAGGAGCAAAGAGTCTGAAGAATTATGAAATCAAAGTGAAAAAATCCGAGAAAATTGAAAAAAAAAAAAAAAAAAAAAAAGATAAAAATCCGGAGATACATGAAATCAGGCTGTGTAATGCAGGCTGTGCTGGGTGGATCAATAAGTTACGCTGGTGACTGATGGCGACAGATATCATATGGAAAAAGGGGGCATTTGGTTGTTGTAATGGTTGCATAACCTGCGTACCGCTTAGCAAAATGGGCTACGACAAAATAACAGGTTGCAGAGTAACAAATGTTACTTATGAGAAATAAATTGTCATAAATTTTAAAACTAGTCTTCCAAAGCCATGAAAGTTATTTGTGTATAACCTTGCAAACCCAGTCTGAATCCTCCAGCTATACAGCGTACAACACAACATATACCACCGTACTCTATCAACTTAGTTCTGCCACCATCAACAACACCTTTCATAACCTTAGCTCCGATTAGGTAATCAAGCCAAAGAGAACTGCTACCCCGGATGAACACTCAAAATCTGTCATATTTGCTCCGCTGATCGCAAAGAGAACCAAGTGGGGTAACCCGCTATACTACAGTTCTCTCACAATCCACATACTATTCGCTCCGCTCATCGTTCCGTTTCTCGCTATCTCGCATCTGCACTCTCAATCGGGAAACTCCAAACCTCGACAGCTCAATTGGGACTATCGCGGTCACGTGACGCAAGGCGTGAAAAGAAAAGACAAAAAAAAAAAAAGTTTAGATTTACCGTTCATCATCGACCTGTATCTTTCAGGGAACACAACTTTGTTCACTTCTCCAAAAGACCAGTTTTGCCAGCATATTACATCCCGCTTTGTCGATCAGAATACCCCAAACCATCCCCACTCTTGCCGGATTTTGCTTCAAACGCGGTTCTTCCCTGTACAAAATCTGTGATTCTTCACCTTACAGCAGCATGTCACAACCTAGTATGGGCTCACTGCCTCCACGCAACCCTGAAGACAACCCTCTGCGGATTATCCAGAGATGCAAAGACGAAAAACGGCCTGTTTTTGTCGCCGGACCGATGGTTCGGTACTCGAAGTTGCCTTTCAGAGAGCTTCTCAGAGACTACAAAGTGGACATAGTGTACTCCCCAATGATTCTTGCAAGAGAGTTTGTGCGTAACAAACACGCAAGAATCAGCGATTTCAGCACCAACGCGCGTGACAGATCGCTTATCGTCCAGATCGGGGCCAATAACGTGACCGATTTGCTGCGTATGGTGGAGATGATCCACCCGTATGTAGACGGAATAGGGCTCAACTGTGGCTGTCCAATCAAGGAACAGGTCAGAGAAGGAATCGGAGCCGCTCTTATGTCCAAAAAGGAACTGGTTGCTGAGATGGTGAGGGCTGTCAAGAAACAGTATGGTTCTAGTTTGGTGATGGAGACCAAGATCAGAGTCCACGCAGATATAAACGAGACGATCGAGTTTGTCAAGATGGTTGAGGAAGCTGGTGTCGACTTTATCACAGTTCATGGAAGGACAAAGAACACTAGATCGTCCGAACCGTGCGACTTCGATAAGATCAAGATCGTCAAGAGTCACGTGAGCGTTCCCGTGATCGCTAATGGTGATTGCAAGTCTCTCGAGGACGCCTACGAGATCTCTGAAATGACTGGGTGCGATGGCGTGATGGCTGTTCGTGGGATTTTGAACAATCCTGCCATGTTTGCAGGTTACAAACAGACGCCTTGGGGAGCCATCGAGAAGTTCTGGGACCTCAGCACGGCGTACGGCTTGCCATTCCGCCTGATTCAGCACCATTTGAGCTGTATGCTCACGGGTCAAATCCCCAAACCTTTGCACATCGAGCTCAATACCAAAAACAGTCTCATAGAGTTATTAGAGTGGTTTGACTCGAATTTCCATTTGAGGAGACCGGGCGAGGACAACTTCGGCAATGCCGTGGCAGTCCAGTATAGACAGAACAGGGAAGTCCAGTCACGCATATAGACACGGTGGACGTACCAGTATTTATTTAATGTAATCGGTTTTGGTGGCACTTGTAGTTGGTTGAAAACGGCAGAAAGGGCAGAGATTCCGCAAACTTGTGTGTATGAAACGGAAGCATAGGAGGGGAAGGTACGGGCATAGGATCAAAAGGCAGGAGGAGAGGATTTCTTCTCAGAAGACGAGGTGCTTAGAAAAGACCCGTTCGTCCCTTTTGCAAGCCTGATTGATCAACATTCGACCTAGTTTTCCCTATGTCTATCTACTCCCAACTCACAAGTTTAGTCGTGCACCGACCGAAAAAACCTCTCAACTGTTAGAATTTTTTTTGTGTAGCTGCCTGCTGGTTTCAACTTTGGAGCTTCCGAAAAGAAAATTTTGTTTGTCTAATGTATCTTACCTATTTCGAAAGAAGAAGCGTAGGACATAAAGAGGCCTCAAAAGCCTCAAAATGATGGCCATCGTGGCCAGAGTGACCCGAAATGATAGCTCCACTCACTTTTGGTAAGTCAACTGTCCATTTTCAGCATCTGCTCACCTCTCTCAGTTGGATCAATGATGATAAACCAATCTTCTTTATACCGAATTGAACAGGTCTCTCTCGCAAGGAGGGGCTCCTTGTTGCTTGGGGGCACATCACGATCTTCGTTTTGAAGTAGTTGTGGAGTGTTCGCTTGTCAACGCCTTACATTGTTATGATGGGTATTACTTATAGTCATAGTTACACTGAAATCCAATTGAGAAGCAGAACGTATGATGCATGCTAAATCACTTGCAGAATTACTAACATACACCGTAGAACTAATCTTTTCATATTATGTATAATAACACGAATGTTGTATTTTGATCAATCAACGTTGGACAATTCAGCTAAGCGAGACTAGCGAGTAGACGAACAAGTATGAGTCATTGTACTCAACAGGTTCAGTGTATACGAGGAGTAGTTTACGCAAGCCATACTGACAGGCTGTGCGTCGTCCTATGACACCGAATTTCGAGCCAAACAGGCTTACTTGGTTCCCTGTGTGTTCGACTTACTTGGTTCCCTGAGCCGTCGGCCTTTTGTTGCTTGAGAGGGGCTATGATTTAATTTTTATTAAGTATAGAAGAAAACTAACTAAGTCAATCATCCGATAACATTACACTTATTCTTCGTCCTCAACGACAACGGTGTTCAAACCCTTGATGGAAGGAACGTTAACGTGCTCGACGTAGGAGAAGAGCTTGGTCTTAGCGTCCTCCTCCTCGTTTCTCTTTCTGGAGATTCTCAATCTCATTCTGAATGGAACACCTTGGATACCTCTCTTCCACAGCTCAACGTTCAACTTTGGGTCGAGTCTGACATCCTCAGTACCCATGTGCAACTTAGCGAACTTCTTGATCTCCTTGACGGCCTTTGGAGCTCTTCTCTTAAATTGAGTACCGAGCAACTAAAATCACCAACAGGTGTTCTTGTTAGTACATGTTTCCCACATAGTAGATGGTGATGGTGAATGTGAGCAGAAATGGTGCGGAAGAACAGTGCTTGTATGTGTGCTGTATTCAAGATTCATCGTTGCAAACATCGCTGCTGCTTTTGAAAGCTGCACAAATTGTAGCATATTGTGGCTAGACAGCCCCTGTTGGCTCCTGTGGTCTTGTTGTATGATGCTCTCTGTATTCTTGTAGTTCCAACACCCCTTCATTTCACTTCTTCCTCACGTAAAAGTTTTACATACTCTCTTGTGGAGATTCACAGTGTATTCTCTGGTAACGAGTTCCTTCAAGTCTGACTTAGCCATTTTGTTATGTTTATCAGTTGATCTATGGATGACTATGATAGTGTCTTGAGGTCAACAAATTCTTAAAGCCAAATCTAAGTGACAAATATTAGCTTCCACCACTTGCTCGCTGAACACCGGGTCCCACTACACACAGCTTTTTTTTTTTTTTCTTCCCGAATTTTTCAAAATCCCAAGCTGACGTAAGCCGCGCCCTGTGTTGCGTGCCACGGCCGCATCTCTCGACACGCTAACGGGGGTAACAGTCCGGTGTTCATGGAACCACCGGGAGAAGGCGCGAGGGTTTACCGCACGAGACTGGGAGAAAGCGCGCGAAACTGCGCGGGAAGGTGTTTGATTGAAACGCCTACCAAAAAGTTGAGGTGCGAGGTGTAGGGACTGTGAAAAAAATTTACTAGCCCTCGAGCCCTCATAAAACGCACGTGATCTTATCATGAAGTCTGGGGAAATTTTCTATTCATAGATAAGTAGATACAGGCGATAGTAATCATTCAAAAGCGTAAAGGTTATGGATGTTCTTCGACCATTCAGCGTGAACAATGGCGAGACATTCATCTAGATCGTCGGGATTTTGCGAGTCGCGCTCTTTCAGAAGCGACAGCTCGAAGCAACCACACAGACAGCACAGAATGCGTCCTGTGAGCTTGAGATCTTGAACAAACTCGATCAACATGTCTAAGGCCAACTCGAAATCTGGAGTCAAGTCAAGCGGCGCTGACAGTTTGTCGCCATAGACAGGATCGACCGTGTTCATCACATTTTTGAGCGTCGAGATACAGGATTGGTCAGTGATTTGGACGTACGCGGCCTCGATCTGTGCAAAATAGACCGAGCTTTTGCTGATTTTGGTATCTTCTTTGTAAGACAAAAGACATCCGACCAGTGTCGCCAAGAGGGCGAGTTGCGAGCAATGAACAGGATCGTCATCCTGGTCAATACCTTCCAGGGTCTGAATGAGCAAATTGAACAGCGTGAGGTACTCTTGTCTGGCAATCATGACAGAACAAATATTGTATAGAATGATTGACCTTTTCTTACTGACCAGAGCTTTAGAATCAGTGTCCATCAATGCACGCAGTTGTAAGAGCTCGGTGTAAAGGAAGTTCACTAAAATGAGACTCGAGCCGTACCGAATTCTGTTGATGAGGATTTTGAAGTGCCAGCTGAGCTCCTGAGGCAAACTGGGCGTGGAATTGGCAATATGGTTGTCTTGATCTGATTTGGAAGAGTCATCTAATTTGATGAGCTCTTTGAGCAGCAGGTTGGTCTCATTACGCAGGAATTGGGCGTTGGGAATCTGGGGTACAATCGAAGAGGAGTCGGGGACTCTCAAATTGGCCGACATGAGCAGAAGATTGACCCTAATCTCCCAAATACGGAAAATATCGTTCAATGTGAGGTCAAGAGCCGATAGGTTTGGTGATAATATGATTGTTTTGCAGTATGACGCAATTGTTAGGTATACCTGCAAAGAGCAAGTATACGTCTCTTTTTTAAACAGAATGTTCTCTTGCTCGTGCCCTTCGATATTGCTAGCATTGCTGGGGCTTGAAAGCAGACGACGGACGAGCCTGGCCAGGTTGGCAGTGTCGATAGAAAAATCTCTTCCTTGATCGTGAAATGCAGACTCGTACTGCGGGAGACTGATAAAGTTGTTTGCGTTTAGCAGTGAAGGGTATCGGATCTGGAGCATTGCTAAACTCAATAGTGGGGTGGTTGGAGTAGGCACACGTAGACGCTACATTATATCTCGGTTATCTACAGCTGCTTTCTGTAAATGGTTAAATATTTTTTCCTCAGCTGTGCTTACGTCAATCATGAGTAATTAGGTAAGCAGGCCCTTAAAATATCCTCAGCGATCAGACTAGCAAACAATAGAGTGAGCCGCACAGGCCCAGCCTCGCAGATGGAAAGAGCGATCTAGACAGTGAAGGGTGGCAACACGCCCAATGGCAAACAGGTGAATACATGAAATGGGCAAAATTCAATGTTTGACACACTTCCAAATAACTTATTTTCACCATCTCAATCGGCGATAATACTTGCGAGTAACTTTCACTTCTCTTTCTTCGTGATGCGGTTCTTTGTAGAGTTGAATTTCTCGCCTCGTAATTTTATTTTTCTGTGAGGTTAGAAAAAAAAGATTAAGTGATGGATTATCGGGCAACAATAATTTCACAACTTTGTTTTTATTTTACATCACCGCTCACAGTCACAAATTACGCTGGCAAACACACTCTCACCGCAATGTCGTCGTTCAACAATCGCGACATGGCTTTTGGAAGCCAGCAGGGGGCTCGCCCGCAGGTGAAGCTTCCGCCAATCTCGTTCTTATCAAGCTCCTTTGGCAATAACAACGGCCAAGATGCAGGAAATGGACATGCCAATACTGGAAAATTGCCTGGCTTGGCGTCCTTTACCAATGGAGACTTCCAATTGCCCTCGATCTCGAGTTTGGCATCTGGAGTGGTGGGCAATCAAGGACAGCCCCAAAATGGACAGCCCCGTTCTTCAATAAGTGGGGCGATTGGGGCGGTCGGGGCTACGAATGGGACGACAGAATCAATCAAATTGCCCTCACTCAACCTTGGCTCGGCCTCAAGCGCCTCAGCAGATACCTCGGGGGCACTGACGTTGCCGCCTTTGAACTCTGCCGCCACGACGACACCTCCCACCACGATGGCCTCGTCGTCAGCGTCGCCCACCAACTCACAGTCTGCATCGACGCCGCTTCAACAGCAGCAAAATGGAGTCAGTCTCCCTGCGCCGTCGCAACTCGACGTAGACCTCCGCAGACAAAAAACCTCCTTGGACTCTGCCGACAACAATAACAACAACAAAGAAGCTGTCAAGTCTGAGCTCGATCAGCACCGCCACAGACACAGCCACAGCCAGCACCGCCACATTCACCACCACCATCATGATCTTTCAAACCAGCTCAAACAGGCCCAACAGCAGCTCAAAGATGGCGGCCATATCCATGTTGTGCACCAGCCGCACGGTGATCACCACCATCACAAGGTGATTGTGCACAATCCTGGCGAATCCGAAACTGTTGATCCATCTCCCGAGCCTCCGCATCAGCCACACCAAATGCTTGCACCCCCTGCTGTGCCACAGGGAAACGATACTACCATTTTGCAGAATGACTCCACCATCATCGATCCAAACGCCACTGTGGCGCAAGACCAAACCACCATTTTTGCCCAAAATCCTGTTTCGCCACAGATGGTTCGGATCCAGCGAGGTTCTGTCGACATCGACGACCGAAGCAGAACGTTCAAAAGGCGTCAGGTAACAATTGACTCAAAGGCTACGATTGAGCTGGCGTTGAAGTTGCCCCGCAAGCACCTTGGGTCGATTGTGTATCAGCAGCATCCGACTAGTGCCACTGTTTTGCGGTACTTACAAAATTTGGACCCTGAAGATACTGAGAGATTGAATGCACAAGCCGCAGAACCGGCCACCCCGAACCAGCCACACCGTCGAATTGAGCTTTTGCCTGCATTTTTGGCGAAATACATCAACTGCACGGTGGATATCAGGATTCCATGCCATAGTATCCCCGATAACGAGAACGTGTACAGCCGTCGGATTTGGGGAACAGACGTGTATACCGATGACTCAGACGTGGTCGCCGTATTGCACCACTGTGGTATTTTACGTTCGCAAGATCCGTTTGAGGAGAACTCTGAGAAATCACATCCTTACACCGGTAAATCAAAAAGATCGACAAAGAAATCTAGGGTCCAAGAGCCAGCCCAAGAGATTGTGTTGGATCAACAAAAGGGGACTATACTTTTTGCGCCACAGACGCCACCATTGACGCCTGGGAACCTGCAAAACCGACACAATGTGGTGAACACGTGTACGCGGCCCGAGGATGCCGACGACTTGGTGGTTACTTTAGTGATATTGCCGCGTTTGGCTACCTACTACGGCAGCTACCGCAACAACTACCACTCGAGAACGTGGGGGAAGAGTTCTAGTGGGCGCGGAGGCGTTTTGCCTTCAAACGGAGCGCACAACGGGGCTTCGATTGCTGTTTATGGGGTCAAATGGTGCAAGTTGGGAGGGTGCTACGAGGGATTGAGCTCTGGACAGTTCCGCAAGAAGCTCCTGAATGAGCGCATTGAGATCTCCAGAAGGCTTCTTGCAACGGAGAAAGAAAATACTGAGGATCAGCAGGAAGGAGAGGGAGGAGCTGCTGGAAGGTGGGAGTCTGATCGCAAATATTATAAGACGTATGATGGCCACAAAATGTCATCCGGGGGAAAGAAGAGGTGAGCGGAATGGAATTCTTGTGAAGAAATGGCCAATCTGAGGCCTTTCGATGTGTATAACATGTATCTATATTTATTGAGAGTAATTTGTTTTCCGATAATTCAAGAACTTAATTTGTTGGCGATTTTAAAGAGTAGGAGATTAAAAAAACGGGCGGACAAAACGTTTTGCGGAAAAGGGGGAAAGCAGATTGGCTTGTGTTAGATGGGGCGAGAAAATGCCAGATCTTTGTGAAGTTTGGCAGTCACTTGGCTGACGTAAGTTAGGTGGGGTGATGCGCGGGGGAAGTGAGGGCACAGGAAAAAGGCAAGCGGATAAATCGAATATTGTTGTTATCTTAAAGATGGGAAGGGAGAGTGGGTAGGAAGGAGAATTTGAGGAAAAGCGGGCACTAGTGCATATTTCCGAGTAAAAATGCCCGTTTTTCTAGTGTGGTATTTGATAGAAAACAGTTCGGCGAGGTTATGGCAGGCGACTACATGTGGCCAGGGTAGAGTGAGTAGTGCACTTGAGTAGGTAGTTGTCGGGGAATGAGATCACCAAGATGAGTCAGAGTCACGAACTCGATTAAGTGAATCTAATCAACCACCAAAGTTCATGTAAGGTGATCAAATAATAAGAAAACTTGGTGGGTGGTGAACACCGTATTTCCTTTTTTCCAATTACATAATTGCTTGCATAATCACAATCCCCTCTTCAATATATATTAACCCCTCACCCCCCCCCCCCCCCCC
>PPKO02000044.1:0-109700 GCA_003706155.2 Ogataea glucozyma
TCAAGTGCAAATGTTTCCGGTCTTTGTCTAAACGTTTCCGACAAAACTCAATTTTCGCTGTATTATTCAATTTTTCGAGTTTCCCCTGTATTTGGAAAAGTAAACACCCGTGCACCATCAACATGGCTTACGTAAACAAGACAATTGCGGATACTCCGCAGACCCTACATCACTCCACCCGTGTATTAGGTAATCAGTGCGAGTGGCTCCACCAGCTTACATAATTGCCATCGGAGTGGCGTGTGTCCGACACTTTTCGGTCTTACGCTGTGGCGCGGACTCCCATAATTTCCCGGGGAGCGCGCGGGGACATCTCGCGGGAGCGCGCGCTCCCGGAGAGTGTGACGATGCCCCTTCTGAAATGGGACGACCAATTCGCTCGGAGTTGTAAGTTCCTGAATGACGTGAGCAAAATCGTGCGGTTCCATTCAGTTTTCGTATTGATATATAAGAGTGAGGAGATCGGTTTTTCCGGTTGTTGAACTGAATTTTTCATTTTCGTGTTTTAGCAGCAACGATATTAGATTATACAAAATGGTTCACAAGTTGATTTTGGTCAGACACGGTCAATCCGAGTGGAATGAGAAGAACTTGTTCACCGGTTGGGTGGATGTTACCCTTTCCGAGATTGGTAGAAAGGAGGCTGCCAGAGCTGGTGAGCTCTTGAAGGAGTCTGGATTGAAGCCAGACGTTCTGTTCACCTCCAAGTTGACCAGAGCCATCCAAACCGCCAACATTGCTTTGGAGAAGGCCGACAGACTGTTCATTCCTGTTACCAGATCCTGGAGATTGAACGAGAGACACTACGGTGATCTCCAAGGTAAAGACAAGGCTGAGACTTTGGCTCAATACGGTAAGGAGCTGTTCCAGACCTACAGAAGATCTTTCGACGTTCCTCCTCCACCAATCTCTGATGACTCCGAGTTCTCTCAATTCGGTGACGAGAGATACAAGGACGTTGATCCAAATGTCCTGCCAAAGGCCGAGTCTCTTGCTCTGGTCATTGACAGACTTCTCCCATACTGGCAAGACACCATTGCCAAGGAGCTCCTCACTGGTAAGACCGTCATGATTGCTGCCCACGGTAACTCTCTCAGAGCTTTGGTCAAGCACTTGGACAACATCTCCGATGCTGACATTGCCGAGCTCAACATCCCAACCGGTATTCCTTTGGTCTACGAGCTTGACGATAACCTCAAGCCAATCAAGCCATCCTACTACTTGGACCCAGAAGCTGCTGCTGCCGGTGCTGCTGCCGTTGCTGCTCAAGGTCAAAAGAAATAGATGGAGTAGGTATAGGCCCTACCTATATATAAGAAATGACGAATGACAAGCAGAGCGAGTCATCTATTTGAAGAAACCGAGTCAGTAATTTGATGTAGTGTAATCATCCGATGTAGACAGCTAAGTTTCCCGACCTTGATAGCTCGCGTACTGACTCAGTTGCCTGCGCCACATGCACCGCCACATCTTACGTAATCCCAAACTTCCCGTAGTCTCGATAGCTCCACCTTTATTTTTTCTCCCCCGTACATTATCTATCTACATAGATTGATCGCTCGTATCCTCACACAATCGCAATTCTTACCACCCCGTCACCTACTTGTATCATTATCATGCTGGTGGCGCCGGGGCTGCGGCGTGTAAGGTTGTGGCAAGCGCCGTTGGCTTCTGCGTGGCCCGGGAGATGTCTTTACAGACGTTTCCGAACGATACCCAATTTTTATCTACGCCAACAAGATGATCGTGATCAGGGGCCAGATCCCGAACTGGGAGGCAGCTTTGCACGCAGAATGAGATCTCTGTTCCTAGACTCGCTAGAGAACTTCATCATTGAGCAAGCCCGGCCGCAAGATGACAATCATACGACCAGAAATCTATTGCAAGACAATGTTGAGCGCTCTCATTACTCTCAGAAGCCAATCATCCCGAGCCTGGAGCCACTCAATTTGTACGAGATGGAGGATTTCTTAAAACTTCAAGGTCTCCCGGCCCCATCGTCTTCTTTGGCGGAGGTTGCTGCGGCGTCGTTCAACAACAGAGCCACCCCCATCCTGGGGTATCTGAAACGATTCATGTCTCAGACCACTCATACTGCCAAAGATCGAGAAGATATTGTGAGACAGTTGATCAGACACCGGTGGTATACGAACGCCACATTTTTGATAGAGAAATCCAACTTACCTTTTGAGGAAACGGCAAGTTGTCTGGATGTTGTGCTGTCGGATATCGGGCAGGAGTGGTCGAGAATAGAGTTCGCACGCACTTACGCTCGACATTGTCGCAATAGTCTAGTTCTGAAGCAGCTGAGAGCTTCTGTGGATATCGAGTTGGTAGATTTCTTGAATGGTCTGGAAGCCAGGTACGCGACTTTGCCGTTTCGGTCTCTTTCAGAGCTTCAAGAGTCACTCGATGATGAGTGTTTGTGGTGGGACAGTCACGAAAGCGTGAGGCTATTCAAACTTTTTGCCCAGTTCAAGTACATAAGGGAGGCTTCTTGCTATGACATTGATAGACAAGTGTCTAGCATACTGGAACTGGTCAAACGGGACGAATCGGTCTTTGCCCAGAATGAAGGGTCGATAGGGCTGCTCATTGAGGCAACAACCTGTCTCACCGAACAAGAGAGGCTTTCCCCAAAAAGAAGGGAACTGGAGTCGTTTTTGAAAAGCAGGCTCTGGATTGGTCTGACGAATGAGACCAGTTCGTTGCTGGAGCACCTCGATCACAGTGACGTTCACATCATTTTGACCACTTTCAAGCTTTCTGGAAGAAAACTGAGCCTTTTGTGGGACAAAATACGACACAGAGATGACCAGTTGCTGACAGAGCTGTCAGCGCAGGTGTTCAGCCAATTCTCGGCGAAAAGCCAGTACTGGTTCCTGCGTCATTTGCTTCAAATTTCCGAACAGGATCCAACTAATCTGACATTTTTCGGTCTTTGCCTGGAGCGCGTGAGACCAGAAAACACCGAATACATGCTTCTGAGTCTGATGAAGAGTCTTTTTGGCACGTCCCGTCCCTCAATGGAGCAGTTCTTGGAGTATATCTCAAATAAACCAGAAAATACTATTCCAAACGATTTGCTGCGACCGCTTCTGTTGCGTGACGATTTCGTCAAACTCAGTGACAAAGATTCGTTTGAGAGACTACTGTCCTACGCAATGTGCTCACAAAAGAGCCAGGGACACCGGCTGGCTCTTATTCCGGGTCTTTTGAGGCGCTTTTCCGCCCTTTTCCGCTCAGGAGAACTGTCGCTTGAAAACCAAAAAACCAGGGATCTTGGCAAAACTTTCGGAGAGCTTCTTCACCGGTTGGAGCTGGAGAGCGTTGAGAGGAACGAGCAACTTGATTCGCCAGTGAAGGTCCAATTCAGGATCGAAGAAGCCGAATCTGTGAAGGTGATTGGGGCCCAGCTTTGGGAATGCCCTCCCGAAGTTGTGGCATATTTTCTCACCTGTTGGGTTGAAGAGATCATTACTAAGACGCCCAGCCAGATGTTGCCACTCAAAGAGAAGCTCAACACTTCTGCCGTTGTCTTGGGTCTGATGGTGCGCAGACATGTGAAAAAGACTGCCAGCTCGAGTTGGGATCACTTTATGCAAATCAACGAGATCCTTGATCAAGTTACCATTCACAAATCAGACACTCTTGGGAGGCAATGTATTCCGCTGACCAGCAGAACATCCATTCACGATTCCGCTTTGAACGACATTCTCGATAAGTTTCTAGACAACAAAGACTGCTTCCCCTTCAAGATGCACCGGAATCTCGAGGAAAATGGAGCGGATGTGCTAGAAAGACTGAACATACAGCTGGAAGATCTACGGGAATCTGGCTACATCACTATGAGGGAGCCACGTATATGTTTCACGACGCCTGTGCCAGAACACCATAAAAGAGACCTGGTGTATCTTCTGTTGGCTGTGCGGGCCAAAGTTGGTCTGATTGAGCAGTTTTTGCCCCATAATTTGGACCGCATTCCAGAACTGGTCCACAAATACTACTACGATTACAACAAGGACGTTCCCGTCTCTTTGATCCACGAGATCCTACTGAGTGTGCTCTCCTCCGAAATGGAATTCGATGACAAGCTGTACATCTTCAAATACCTGGAGAAGCTGTCGATCATGATATACAGCGACACAGTGGTGTACCACAAGTTCCATCGGTTCAAGAAACTGTACCAGGAGTTTGTCAACACAATCATCCAGCATGCAAGAGAGAATGGCGGAAGTATCCGTACTTTGAACTGGGCACTTAAAAAGACCAAAAATGTACACATGGGGGACCAATTCGAGCGGTGGGCGTTGGTGCTGAGTCAGATGAAGGCCGACAAGACTGGATTTTGGGCAACCGAAAAGTCGAAGCGTTGAAAAGGTGTATTTATTGATTCTACTTATTTATTATAATGAATGTAAATGTGAATATGAACGTGAAAAGAGTTGGAAAACCAACGGAAAACAGAAAGACACCCAAAGGATAACTAGAAGGAGTTGATCGTGAAGTTTATCGAAGCAAAGAGTTTCACGAAATCTGGTACGACGTGATCATAGAGTGAGCCGACTGTGGACTTTAGTCCTGCACTTCCCCGGAGTAGCACAGCCTTTTTTTGAGTGATGCTTTGACACCCATACACAGCCTCGGCAAGATATTTAAGCAGCACTTTATTGGTCGTCTGCACGCAAAGGGAGGGAAGGAAAAAAAACGGGGATCTGGCCGGTTATTGCCATTTAGGGGCAACTCACGTAGAAGAAGAAACTAGCCAACACGATGTTTGGCGTTGCAAATAGAGCAAAATAGGTGGTGAAATTTTCTCAAACAATGATTTTGTAGATGAGTCTTGTTCTTTGATGATTGAGTCTGCCACCATCATGTAGTTGCACATACAGTTTCCAACAGGCAGCTTACGTTATCTATTTTTCCGATTCCTCTCCCTCGTATCCTTCCTATGTCCTGCTGGACACCCCCTACGGCGGAACCTTCCGCAGGCGCGCTTACCTAAGCTCGAGCGGCCGAACGACGAAAAATTCGCAGTGTAGAAAGTGAAAAGAAATTTTTTTGTCCAATTACCATAGTGTTAATTTTAACGTTAATTGGCTTTGACTGAATTTTTACAGTGGATAAGCAGTTGTTGCGATCAATCTTTTGGATCTTTAAATTGTCAGCACAGACAGTCCGAGGTTCTCAATACAGTAATATCGGAATAATCAACGAGACAAGATGCTTTCGAACGTTTTCAAGGCCACATTGAGACAAAACGCTAGAGTGTTTGCTGTTCCAAATGCTAGAGTCCAAGTTTTGAGAAACACTCCAAGATTGGTGACCGTGTCCAACATCAGAAAGTACTCTTCTGACCACCACGAGGAGACTTTCGAGGAGTTCTCCGTCAGATACGAGAAGGAGTTTGACGAGGCTTACGATCTTTTCGAGGTCCAGGTAAGTGAGACATCGACGTATAACAGACCCATCTGAACAACATACTAACGACATCCATAGAGAGTCTTGAACAACTGTTTCTCCTATGACTTGGTTCCATCGCCAGCTGTCATCGAGAGAGCCTTGAGAGCTTGCAGAAGAGTCAACGACTACGCCACTGCCGTCAGAGTCTTCGAGGGTCTGAAACACAAGGTCGAGAATAAAGAGCAATACCAAGCATACTTGGATGAGCTCAAGGACGTGAGACAAGAGCTCGGTATTGACTTGAAGGAGGAATTGTTCACCGAAAACTAAGTTTACAGTTCACAGTTACGAGAAGAAGGAGGAAAATAAACGAGGAGACACGGAAAAGAAGCAGAGAGGGGACAAAGGAATGAAGTATACTGTACCAGTGTTCATTTGTGCCGCTATTGAATGACGATATTACAATGGGATGTAAAGTTGGCGAACCGGGGAGAAGCAAGGAACTCAGTAGTATCACTGTTCTCCACTGTTTTCTCTCAGATTCTCAATACTTTCAGCCCAACCCAACAACACTACTATACTCTTACTAGACTACTCTTGGCGACTTTTTTTCATATAAGTTGTGATTATATCAAAGAAAGCATCAAAGATTTAATTTGTTCGTTCGTAGCAAGCACGTGACCTTCCAGCCAATCACGTTGCTTGATTTTGATTGACTGTTTTGTAAGGGGTGAGTGGGTCGAGAAAAAAAAGTTAGCATCGAAATTGAGGTATCCTGCACCGCCACGCGCAACGCAGGCTAAAATTCAGTGTGGCAGTGCGATTTCCTGCTGTGGCGGTGCAACGATGTTCATCTTCCTCCCGAATTCGGAAACTTGTAAACAGTTTATATTTTCACTTTTTCAATGTTTGTTTATGTTTGGCGCGCAAAAGAAAATCTGTTTAAAACTCCCTAACTTGATAGCCTTTTGATTGATTGTCTGCCATCAACTCCCCTGCCCTCCCACATCTTTGAGCACCGCAAGTACACTAAATGACGTCGCTAGAAGAAGACACGTCCCTCTCCGAGGGGCTTGTGTGGCTACCAGACGAGCAACAGACGTACTGTAAAGGACGCATTGTTGAAGTTTTAGAAGATGATGATAAGTTCAAAGTCCAGCCTTTGGACAGCAAAAGAGACCCGATCGTGGTCCCACTGGAAAAGCTGGAACGGTGCAATCCTCCACAGTTTGATAAATGTGAAGATATGGCTTCTTTGACCTACTTGAACGAGCCTTCTGTCATCAACAACCTGCTTCTTAGGTACAGAGACGACTCCATCTACACCTGTTCTGGGCTCTTTTTGGTGGCCATCAACCCATACAAGGAACTCAGAATCTACGACCAGAGCTTTATGGACCTCTACAAGAACAATGGCTCGAGCAATGGCGACAAAGATGCCGCAGATACCAAGAAAAGACTCAGCTCTCTCAAACCACACATCTTTGCCACAGCAGAAGAGGCATTCCAGAACTTAGTTCGGGACGTCAAGGACCAGAGCATTTTGGTGACTGGAGAATCTGGAGCAGGAAAGACGGAAACCACAAAAAAGGTGATCCAATACATTCTTTCGGCAGCATCTTCGGAGTCAGATAAGACGAAATCCATCTGTTTTGAGAATCAGATTCTTCAGGCAAATCCGATCTTGGAAAGTTTCGGTAACGCACAGACAGTCAAAAACCTCAACTCTTCGAGATTCGGTAAGTTTGTGAAGCTCAAGATACAGCCAGGTACGAAAGAGCTCGTTGGAGCACACATCGACTGGTATTTGCTCGAGAAATCCAGAATCGTGCTTCAAGACAAATCCGAGAGAAATTACCATGTTTTCTACCAATTTCTCAAGAGCGCCTCTGACAACCAGCTCCAGAAGTTTGGTCTGAACAGATCTGTGTATGACTATGGCTATCTGAAAGACACAAACCACTCGGTGAGTGGAATTGACGACAAGAAAGAGTACGCCAAGCTGATCAAAGCACTCGATACCATGGGCTTTTCCTCTGAGGAATCGACCAAAATTTTCAAAATCATTGCCATCATTTTGCATTTGGGTAACATCACCTTCAAGAACTCGAAATTAGACGACAGACAGGCCTCATTCAACGACGATGCGCCTATCCAGACGGTGGCAGAGCTGTGCGGTATCCCCGAGAGAGAGCTCAACAGTGCACTGCTGACCTCAAAAGTGAAAGCGGGCCGCGAGTTTGTCACTCAGCAGAGAACGCCCTCCCAGGTTAAGTTTGCCATCGATGCGCTGGCCAAAACTCTGTACGAGAGGCTTTTCCAGTATTTGGTGGACAAGATCAACGAGAATTTTGACAGAAACTCGACCCTTTCGATGGAGCAGTCGAACTCGATTGGAATCTTGGACATTGCCGGATTCGAGATCTTCGAAAAGAACTCGTTTGAGCAGCTGTGCATCAACTACACCAACGAGAAGTTGCAGCAGTTCTTCAACCACCACATGTTTGTTCTCGAGCAGAGCGAATATCTCAGAGAGGGAATTAGCTGGAACTATATTGATTTCGGCCAGGAGTTGAAGCCCACAATTGAGCTTATTGAGGGCTCCAACAAAAACAGGGTTGGCATCTTCTCCATTCTAGACGAGGAGTGTGTTGTTCCCAAAGGATCTGACAAGTCTTATCTGGATAAGCTGCACAGGGAGCTCGAGATGAAGAAAAGCGATAAGGGCAACGTCAGATACAAACCCAACAGACTGAGAGACGGATTTGTCGTCAAGCACTATGCCGGAGAAGTGGAGTACTCCATCGAAGGCTGGCTGGACAAGAACAAGGATCCGCTGAGTAATACGATTGTCGAGCTTCTTTCCAACTCCTCTGATTTGTTTGTGCAGGATCTATTCAGTCCTTCAGTTCCCATCATGGTTAATCTCTCAGACTCTCCAGTGAAAGGAAAACCATCGAGAAAGAGCGGAATGTTCAGAACCGTGGCCCAGAGACACAAGCAACAGCTTGACAATCTGATGGCTCAGCTTTCAATGACACACCCTCACTTCGTGAGATGTATTCTTCCAAACACGCATAAACAGCCTCAAGAGTTCGACAAGCAGCTGGTCTTGGAGCAGCTGAGATGCAACGGTGTTCTTGAAGGAATCAGAATCGCCCGGTCTGGATACCCGAACAGAGTCGACTTCAAGCAGTTTGTCGAGCAGTACGGTATCTTGGCCAAAAACTACGTCACGATCAAGGGAAGCAGCAGAAATTTCAAGCAGCTGTCGGAGATCATTCTTGGCGAGCTTCATTTGGACCCGGAAGTGTACAAAGTTGGCACGACAAAGCTATTCTTCCGAAACGGCGTTCTTGCCAGTCTCGAAAAGGAGAAGAGCCGCAAACTGGCGATAATCATGACCAAATTCAACGCCATTGTCAGGGGAGTGAGCTTGCGAGCCAAGACGAAGCAGACTCTGGCCAGAATGAGAGCAGCCAAGGTGATTGCGAAGAACTTCAAAGTGTACAACGAGCTTTCTGAGGACCCATGGTTCAAGCTTGTTTCGCAGTTGAAGCCACTTCTTGTTGACTCGGAGTCAAACCAGTCGTACTACGTTCAGAAGATAAAGGAGCTGGAGCGGGAGATTTCCTGCTTGAAATCCCAGAAAGAGGAGGAGAGTCAGCTGAAAGAGGACTTGAAACGAGAGATCGAGTCGATCAACGCGAACGCAGAGGTTGACAAGCGTCTCTTCGAAGAGAAGACGAGCGAGCTCGAGAGCTTGCGGAAGAGACAAGTCGCTCTGGAGAAGGAGTTGAACGAGAAGACACAGGAGATCCAGCAGTACCAGGAGAGCAATTCTGTTGCCGAGAAGACGAAGAACGAGCTTCAACAGCAGGTCGAGTCTCTTTCTGCGGAAGTTGACAGCAACAACAAGGGAACCAGTACCCTTGAAGAAGAGATTGGCATGTTGAAAGCGTGTGCCGAGCAGAAAGACAAGGAGATCGCGAACATTCAGAGCAGAATCAAAGACAACAACAAGCAACTGGAACAGAAACTGCAAGAGACCGTAAGTATTTTGATTTTCAAGGGCACTAAAGTAATCAACACCCCCAGCAATCTTCGTTTTTTCCAGTGATGGCAATGATTGACTACTAACACTGACATTTATATAGACATCCGAGCTTTTGACTGCCAAAGAGCGTTTGAATGGTCTGTTGCAAGAGAACAGGAAGCTGAAGGAATCTCTGGACAAAAGCCAGAGTGCTGCTGCTGAGTTCAGCAAGGCAGCGAGCGACCGAGAGATCCAACTGAGTGCATCCCGCGAGCAGGCTCTCCGAACTGAACTGGAAAGGCTGAATGCCAAGTACAGACAGTTGAGGCACGAGTCAAAAGAGACGAAGGAGCTTTTGGAGGCCAAGATTTCCGACGAGATCAACTTCGACAGAGGCAAGCAGAAGTTCGACAAGGAGCTGAATGACTTGAAAGCTGCGATGGAAGGCGTTTCTCAGGAGCTGGAGGTGGAAAGGAGACAGTCACTCCGGCTTTCTCAAGACCTAAAGACTGCCAAACTTGAGAACGACCAGCTGGCCAAGTCGAAGAAGCTGTTGGACGTGAAGTTTGCCGAGCTCAAGTTCAAGCTTTCGCAGAGACCCGACTTGCTGCAGCCAGACGGCAGAAGTGTCAGGGAGGAGATGGAGATGTTGCAGACGAGACTGGCATCCGAGTCATATGAAAACAGGCAGTTGCGGGCCCAACTGCGGAAATTGGGTGCTGAGGCGCCGGACTCTGGCTTGCCAAGGTCCAATAACGGAAGCGACTTGAGCTCCGAGTCGGAGCTTTCTGTCGAGAAAGCAGCCAACAAGAGGCTCGAGAGGCTGAATATCGAGCTCCAGAAAGAGCTGTTGCAGTACAAGAACAGCGCTCGTGAGGCCCGGGGACTTGCTCCTGTTGACGCCGACTACAAGACCAAGTACGAGCTTGCAGCCATCCAGATCCAGAGTCTGGAAGAAAGGCTGAAGCAGTCGATTTCCGCGACGATGCCGCTGCAAGACACGACGAGACAGGTTGAGAACAGCAGCAACATCGAGAGCTCGACGAAGCACGAGACGCTGAGACTGAGCTCGATGCTGAACGAGTCGCAGACAAAGCTCCGCAGATTGCAGACCAGCAACTCGAGCAAGTTTGCCCAGCAGGAGCAGATCACGCAGCTGAGCTCGCGACTGCAGGTTGTGAGCAACAAGAATGAGTCTTTGCAAGAGTCTGTTGAGTTCTACAAGGCCAGGGCCGAGAACTACTACAGCAAGATTGAGGCTGCGGAGGTTGCTGTCCAGACTGCCAAAAGAGCCGAGGAGATGGTGAGGAACGAGCTGAACCAGACGAAACAGCGACTTCTCAAAGCCCAGCAAGAGTTCAAGAACTCCGATTTGACCGTCGCCAAGCTCAACAGCACGATCAGAGAGCTCGACAGAGACCTTTCAGACAAGGTGTTTGAGCTGAGAAAGCTGCAAGAAAGCTACAACTCGCTGAGGGAGAAGTACGAGAACGTTGAGGAGCTGCGCTCGTCGACCTCGTCCAGCCAGTCCGAGTCGAAAGACAAGGAACTGAAGATGCTGAACGAGGATCTGATGACGCTAATGGAGAGGGAGACCGAGCTGAACAAGCAGATCAAGAACGTCTCGATGCAGCTCGAGGCGTCCCGGAAAGAGGCCGGCTCGCTCAAGTTCAGCAACAGCGAGCTGGTGAAAGAGAACGACCAGTTCAAGAAGGCCCTGACCGAGGCAATGTACAAGAACGACAAACTGATGACCGACAGACACGAGCACTTGATCAAGCTTTCGACGCTGAACTCGCAAGTGAAGGCCTTGAAGACGTCGAACGAGGACCTGTTGAGCGAAAGAGACAGTCTCCTGGACGCCAAGAGGGCTCTGGAGTTGAAGGTGGCCGACATTTCTGCTGAGTTTGACAGACATCTCGAGAAAGCCAAGACAGACGCTTCGAACGCCACAAACGTGATCCAGCTGACAGGCCAATTGGAGGATTCCCACAAGGAGACGGCCTCGCTGAAGCTGAAGTTGGCTGAGCACGATCTGAAGATCAAGGACTACGAGGAGCGGATGGCGAAGTTGCAACAGGACTCGCTGATGGTTGTCGAGGAAAACAAGGCACTGACCAAGTTCAACAAGCAGCTGAAGGTGAAGATCGAGGACGTTCAAGCCGAGCATCAGTCCGAGATGGAAGCCGAGCGCAAGCATTGGTCGACGAGGGTCCAGGAGCTGGAAGAGAAGGTGTACATGCAAAATGCCACCAGAAGAGAGGAAGACCAGAAGCTGTACAATCTGGAGAGGCTAGTCAAGGACTTTGAGCACAGGAACGAGATCCAAGCTTCGACGATCGACCGGTACAAGGACGAGATCAAGACGTTGGAGGAGACTGTTGCTAGGCTTGACGAGGGACTTGGCCAACTCCAACAGCGCGAGGCCGAGGCGACGCTGAGTGCGAAGAGAGCGAACAGGGAGCTTGACAATTACAAGGAGCAGTCGCTGTTGATGGAGAAGGAGCTGCTGGACTGGAGAACGAACAACGCATGATCACGAGCGTAGCGGGTTGTCTCAACTGGAGTCTTATTGGTTGCGAACAGATTGCCTGGTTTCACTGCTGGATGACGCTTGCGGAGGGTTGTCACTGGAATGATGTATAGCGAGATTGATTTAACGATATTGCCCAGTTATTTTCACTGGCATACCTGGAACTCGTATCAGCACCTGGCAAGTGTCGGTTGACTAGCTTGAACCTGGTTTTGTTGGTCGAGCTGTAGACAGGTCGTTTGGGTAGCAAGTTTTCCCGGTTGTCAGATAAGTTGAGTCGGGAATCCACCAGGTAGGAAGAGGAAGCCCAAAAGCTCTTCATTTGATCGATAGTTGTGAGGAATGCCGCATGTTTGACACCAACTTATGAGGCCGTTCTCGTTCCAACAGAGACTGCACTAGTGTAGGGCCTACGGCGGTTTTCTCGCTTACCCTGAATGCACTGTTCAGCTCCAGTGAAAGACAGGTAGTTATTTTGTACTGAGTCGGGTCTACGAGTCTGAACAATCATAGCTCCCCGCTTCCCCCCTTCCCCCTTTTGGTGCTGCCTCAGTCCTCAATCAACCCTCAGTGACTCTTCGCTTCACTCGTCGTGCCGACATAAGTAGGGTAACACGTCTATCGACCTCCGCTGACTCAAAATTCGCGTGCACCAACCAAACTGAAGTTTTTCAAATTTCGCTCAGTTTTCGTGGAGAAGACAATTTTTCAGATCTTTCATTAAAAGACCTACACCAGTCGGCCTCCGTGTGTCTCCTCTCCACCACCAAACCGTCGTTTCTCCGTTGATCCCGCCATGCTTTGCCCGGTTAGAAACGGAACGAGGGCCCTGCTGGCCAAGTCGCTGGTCAGATGCTCGTCGTCTACCTCGGCTTTGACCTACAAGAACCTCCACAGAAACAGAAAGAGACCCGCTTTGCCCACCTTGGACCCTCCGAACTGGTCGGCTGGAGCCGCCGTCTCCTCCATCATCTACGAGACCCCTCTTCCGTCTAAGGCTCCAAAATCCCAGCACGTCCTCAACTGTCTGGTGCAGAACGAGCCTGGTGTCTTGTCGCTAGTCTCTGGTACTTTGGCTGCTAGAGGCTTCAACATCGACTCTCTGGTTGTCTGTAACACCGAGGTTAAGGACCTTTCCAGAATGACGATCGTCTTGGACGGCCAGGATGCCGTCATCGAGCAGGCCAGAAGACAAATCGAAGACCTTGTGCCTGTCTACGCTGTGCTTGATTACACTCACTCTGAGATCATCAAGAGAGAGCTTTTGCTGGCCAGAGTGTCCCTGTTGGGCCCGGAGTACTTCCAGGAGCTCCTGGCTCATCACAACGAGCAAGTCAACGAGCTTCCTGCCGAACACACCGAGTCCAGGTTCCACCCAAGCAACCTGCCTCCATCCCAGGCTCTGAGACAGAAGCACGAACATCTCGATGCCATCACCAAACTGACTCACCAATTCGGTGGTAAGGTGCTCGATGTCTCCGACAGAAACTGTATCGTGGAAGTCTGTGCCAAGCCTTCGAGAGTGAGTGCTTTCATCGCTTTGGCCCAGCCTTTCGGTATTCTGGAGATCGCTAGATCCGGAATGATGGCTCTTCCAAGAACTCCCCTCGAGGCTTTCAGCTCTGATGAGGGAACTGACCCAAGCAAGGACGCTTCTGATGTTGTTGACGCCTCCCAGCTGCCACCAGGTTGATCGACCCAAGAAATCTTGCCAGAGTTGTCAAAGTCGAGACAGTGGGAGAATATCTTATATAGTACTATCTACACTGTCTACACCTCTACTGATTTGGCAACAAACAACCACATTTCATCTGAACCATACCAAATGTATCATCAAGAGTAAATATAAAATGTAATTTGCAATGACTATATTGTTCCCAGTCCCGAGTTCCAGTTCCAAAGTTCCCCTATTTCGCCCAATTCCGGTTCGCCTTTCCGGTCTGCATTTCCTAGTCAGGCCTTGAATTCAGCTTCTCCCTTCACGGGAACACCATCAAGTTCAATCTCTCCCAACGGAGTTTCCACCAGGACATCGATCGACGCCTCAACTGTAACTATTGCAGATCCCCGGCTCAAGACCTCTGCCACAATCTGCTCAAATAACGGAACATCACTGATCTCCAGCACCAAATCCTTCAATTCGGACTCCACTTCGTACACGACGTCACCGTTGGCTTCCACAATCCGTCTTGTGTAAGCCACGTTCCAATCTGAAATCGTCGTGTTGCCAAAAACCCCTCCGTTGTACACCAAATCTGCACTTCCTTTGATGTTCCTGACACCCAGATTGTCAATCCTCACGTTCCGACCAACGTTCACGTACACGCGCAGTTCCCCATTGATCACAGGAGTATCTGCATCTCTCATTTCAAACATCAAATCATCGATAGTCGCATTCTGAACAACTTTTGAAGCCAGCTTTGACACATCCAGAGGTATTTTGATTGGGAAAGACACTTTCTTGAAGAGTTTGTCCATGAAAGACGAGAATCCTTGATGAACCTGTTTTCCCGCCAACGTCAGAAGAGCGTAGCCCTCATTGGCTATCTGATCTACCAACATTGACAATGGACTCGATTTTTGTTTCTCTGGACTGCCAGGGGTGCATTCTCGAGTCAGCTGGTCTAGATCTGATCCCAAGTCAATGGAGATTCCGATACTAAGCCCAGACTTGTCAAGCTCAAATCTCGAGCTCCGCATCGACGCCAGACTCACAGTGGGCTCAGAGTCGCAATCTTCCGCCAATAGCGTCCAATCGAGGCCGGGGAATGACAGTGATTGCACGTTTATCAACGTCAGCAGACTCTCGATTGGATTCTGACTCACTTGGAGGTCAAAATTGCAGTGGAGCTCGCTGTTTTCCGGCTGTGAAAGCTCGAGATTGGACACTTCCATGTTATCCCATGCCACACGGTTGAAAAGAGATGTGGGGATATCCAGATCAAGCGGGATCACGAGGTTGGAGATTGGAATGAAGCCGTTGAACACCATAACTTTGACGTTGGCGTCACCCTTCAGCCGGAGTTTTGAATCTGGTGACAACAGAATCCGCTTGATGATTCCCAAGACTCCCTCCGACTTGGGGAATACCGTCAAAATGAGATCCAGATCGGTCTCAGCCCCATCCGCAATCTTGACACTAAATGGAGAGATCTGGACCTGACCGAGATTCTTATAGTCCTGTTTTTTCTCGTCAAACACAATCAAGTCTAGCTCGTCGATTTTCAAATTTAGCCGTCTCATGACAAACCCGCCACTTTTGAAAAAAAGGCGGCCATAAGAGCTTTCAATGGCAGTGTAATTGTTGATGTTGGTGCCTTTAACTTTCAGATTGATTCCTCCTCTCTCGGTGACTCCGAGAAAGTTAACCTCATCAGAGTCGAATTTGGTCCCCTGGGCGATGAAATCGCCGAGATTCGGTTTCACCTGGGTCAGAAAGACAACTGCTGATGATAACAGGAATGTGGAAAGAAGCACAATTGGAATCCAAACGTCAAGTCTGAGCCTCCTTTTTTTTCTGTAACCTTTCGGAAGCAAATTCGACAATGACTCCTGGGCCTGCCCTAACAACGGGGTCGTTTCCCGTGCATCTGAATGATTCATAGACATATCGAGCTGTTGATGGAGCGAGGACAATAAATTGGACAAGAACAGGGGAGGCGAAAAAAGACTCAAATAAATAATAAAATCTGACAAGTTTGATCCGTTAATAAATAAATTGAAAGGTTTGATTTGGGGAATCCGGAGAAGGGATGTGGCGGTGTTTGTGGCGGTGCTCAGCTTGAAACTTTTTTTTTTTTTTTTTTTCAGCTAGATAAGTTTTTGAAAAATTTATCGTCACTCACACCAGAACTGTCTAACTTTATCAATCGTCAACACAAAATGCTGTATTTGATTGGTCTGGGACTGTCCCACGAGACAGACATTACCGTGAGGGGTCTTGAGGTGGTCAAAAGATGCAAGAGGGTCTATCTGGAGGCTTACACGTCCATCTTGATGGCCGCTAATAAGGAGTCTTTGGAAGAGTTCTACGGCAGAGAAGTGATACTGGCAGACCGTGAGCTTGTTGAAAGCGGGTCCGATCAGATCCTGGAGAACGCACAAGAGGATGATGTTGCATTTTTGGTCGTGGGAGACGTTTTCGGTGCCACCACTCACACCGATCTGGTGATCAGAGCCAGAGAGCTGGGCATCAAAGTGGAGTCGATCCACAACGCTTCAGTGATGAACGCAGTCGGTGCTTGCGGTTTGCAGCTCTACACTTTTGGTCAAGCTGTCTCGATTGTCTTTTTCACCGAAAATTGGCGCCCTGACTCGTTCTATAACAAGATCATGGAAAACAGAAGAATTGGTCTGCATACCTTGCTTTTGCTCGACATCAAGGTCAAGGAGCCAAGTGTCACCGAGCTCATGAAGGGCAGACTGGTGTACGAGCCACCGAGATATATGTCTGTGGCCACCTGCTGCCAGCAACTGCTTGAGGTTGAGGAAAAGAGGGGAGAGCAGGCCTACACTCCAGAGACTCCATGTGTGGCTGTTTCAAGACTGGGCTCTCCATCTCAGAAATTCAAGGCTGCCACTTTGCGCGACCTTGCAGAGTACGACGCTGGAGAGCCTTTACACTCGGTCGTGATGCTTGGTAGACAGGTTCATGAGCTCGAGCTCGATTACCTGCTTGAGTTCGCCGACGACAAGGACGCTTTCAAGAAGGCTGTTCTCGCCGACCAGGAGTACTTTAAACCTGCTCCTGTGCCTGTTTCTACTGCTGATGACGAGCTCAGTGATTGATAAGTGGAGCTTAGATAGGGATTAATCGATGAAATAGTGATTACTGTAAAACCGAGAGAAAAATTATTTTTTGTTTTTCGGAGTTAAGGCGGGCGGCTCAAGTAGGGAAATCGAGCACAGAATGAATAGCTATCAAGCAGGTAAGGTAAGGGAGCTCCGAACCTGTTGAACCACGGCGGAATGGAGACTCTCGTCATAAGAATCATCACGAAGTTTGGCCATCATGTTCTAGCTGTCATCGCGAAGTTTGGACATGCTCATTACTTTGAATTCCCCCGGAGTTCCCTGTAGATTCTGTGACTCACAAGAGCAACTGACACAAGACCAATCACGGGCTGATCTGGGTTCACTGATGGTTCCGATATGAATTGTACGTGTGCACCCGTTCATCTATGAACCCACAGGCCATGTATATCTGCCACCCTGCCAGATCGCCTTATCAGCTCGAAGTAAGCGAACAAAAGTTCGAGACTAAAAGACACTATTGCTTTCACTCCCTCCTTCGTCTCGACAGACAGTGGGAGCCCCAACATTGCAATGAACTTACGACCCATTAGCACACCATCGGATCCAAGAGTGTGGCTAATTTCTGCAGTGACTCTTCGCCATAAACAAGGCGGTGCAACTTGGAAAAAAAACCCAAACGGTTTTCTGATCTCGAGAAAACAGACTCAAACTGATAACTTTGACTGTCAGATTTTTTGCCGAGAGCAGTCCGTGGTCTCTGGAGACAGCCAAAACCCGCAAGCAAGCCGACTCAGACGTATCGTACTGCCCCGATGAGCGAAGATAGCCCCCCGAAGCCCCCACGCATGGTCATCCTGTACGGGTCGCAGACCGGCTCGGCCGAAAAAATGGCGCTCCAATTTGCTCGTGAGACGCAATCACGGCTGCGTGTACCAGGAGTTGTGCACAGCCTTGCTGAATATGACATGCGACAGTTGCAAAGTGCATCCGCGGACCAAATTTACGTCTTTTTTGTGGCCTCCTATGGCGAGGGAGAGCAGTGCGATAACGCAGTGGCCGCATACAAATTTTTGAGCGAAGCTACTACACACGAGCTTCCGTTGAAACAACTCAGATTCTCCGTTTTCGGACTCGGAAACTCAGCCTATGAGCTGTACCAGAAAGCAGCCAGAGACTTCCGTGTGCGGCTGGAGGAGCTGGGAGCATGTCTTTTGGGTCCATTTGGAGAAGGAAACGACGAACGGTCGACGCTCGAGGATGATTACGTAAGCTGGAAAGACGAGATGATTCCGTTGCTGGCGGAGTTTTTGCAAGCACAAGACACCCAGGTGGTGACGTATGAGTCTCTCTACCGCGTTTCAGAAGCCGCGAGTGCCCGGAAGTATCTAAATGGCGAGCTTGTGTCGACGATTCGGGACCTGGATCTGCTTCACAGACCGCCATTTCATCCATTGAAGCCGTTCCAAGCTCCTGTGGCTGCTGCCAGCCAGCTTTTCAAATCGGGAGATCGACGCTGTATGCATCTGGAGCTCGACTTGGCCGGGTCTCGTCTCAGATACGAGACCGGAGACCATGTTGGGGTGTATCCGACCAACTCTGAGAGCGAGGTTGAGCTCTTTGTGCGTGTTTTCGGACTTGAAGAAGACACTGTGGTAAGCATAATCCCAAACAACCGCACCACGTCTTTGTGGTTCGCCTCTCCTGCCACCGTGGGGGGCATAGTGCGGCATTACTTGAGCATTCAGAGTGCTGTTTCGAGGCAAACGTTGAAACTGGTTGCTCTTTTTGCTCCCAATGACGCTTGCAAAGACCAGCTGAACCGTTTGGTAGCAGACCGAGACCTTTTTGCGGCCCAAGTCGCCGGCGAGAAGCTGTCTTTGGCCGAGCTGCTGCACCGGGTCTCGCAGGGTGCGCCTTGGAAACAGGTGCCGTTTTCCCTGCTGCTAGAGTGTCTGGGGAAGCTACAGCCTCGATTCTACTCCATTTCGTCTTCCAGCCTGGTCTCACCTGATAAAGTGCACGTGACTGCACTTGTGGAGCCGAAGGGGGTGTGTACGAGCTACCTGGAGAAGGTGAGCACAGCCTGTTCCCGGGTGCCTGTTTTCATACGGAAGAGCAGCTTCAGGCTGCCATACAACTGTGCCAAGCCGGTCATCATGGTCTGTACAGGAACGGGAGTGGCGCCGTTTCGGGCTTTTGTGCAGCAGCGGTGCGAGCAGGCTAGAAGGCGCCGCCAGGAACTGGGGAAGTGCGTGCTTTTCTACGGATGCCGGTCGCGACAGGAGGACCTGTTGTACGAGGATGAGTGGAAAGAGTACGGCGACGTTCTGGGGTCTCTTTTGGAGGTCAGGTTTGCATATTCGAGACCCCAAATCGGAGCTGGCGAGTATGTGCAGCAGCTAATAAAAGCCCACGGCGACGAGATAGCCAGGCTGGTTGTGCACGAGGGGGCGTTCGTTTACGTTTGCGGGAGTACGTCCAAGACAGCCAGGGGTGTCCATCCCGCGTTGAGGGCGGCGGTGGCTCGAGAGGTGGGCCAGGAAGCTGTTGGAGCATACGTGAAGGGGCTGAAGAGCGCCGGACGGTGGCAGGAGGATCTGTGGTGAGCCAAAGCAAATCGAGCAGGGCGGTGCAATGTCGAGCGGAGCGAGCCGTCGAGATAACTATGTAGAGCAATGTGTATCTGCTGTAATAGACACCAGCATAGAAACCATCTGCCAGATGCGTGGCGGCAGTGGCCATGCCGTAGGCCGATCAACGCCGCCAGCTGGCGAGTTTCGTCTGTCAAAATCATCCGTTTCATCTTCGCCCGATTCGCCCGGTTCGGTTCCCCTCAAACATACATCACTGCGATTGGCAGACGCATTCCTCGTTGCTTCGCTTCGCCTGAGACACAATCTGCTTTCCAGCTCCACCGCTCGCTGCTCGCGCGCTGCTCGCGCGATTGCTGCCGTGACGTGTTTCACGGCGCTCAGCCCGCGACTCATTCCAACGTTTGCGGGCCAAGAGCCCACCGGGTTTCCTCTCGAGTTTCCGTTATCACCACATAGTAGGCGAATAAGCAACTTTAGGAAGCCCTGCCTGCACCGCCTCAATCCGGCCCCGCGAAATTTGGCCCGGGCAGAAATTCGCGGCTCCTCGGGCCAGCCGCGCTGCGCCCGCGCTGCGCCCGCGCCCCGCCGGGCAAAATAGCACTTTCCGAGGCAATCTCACGTTTTAATGCGAAATTTCGCGTTAAGGGTCCAGCAGGAGCAGCGGGGCAGGAGAATCAACCAGACCTGTTGAAGCCTCCTCCAAACAGCCTGAACACCCCAAACGCTCTCAAGTCCACCTTAGCGGCCAGTCCAGCTGCAATGCCAGCCCGCTAGCCCACCCGCCAATCCCCATGCCTCCCGCTCTTGACACATCTCCGCCGCCCCTGCACAGCCCGGACGTTTCAAGAGCTCCGCAAAACGGCGAGCAATTTTTAGATTCGGAGCTATAATATTAACACTTTAGCGGGAAGCATAAAACTACACTCTAAAATTGCTCCGCGCTCAACGGTTCTCGATGGGCATTTCCCTGCACCGATCTATCTCCAACCCCGTAGCGCGCGCTCTTACCACCCTCTGCCTCGGTTGCTGTCCCAAGCAGGTCCCCATTAGGTCCCCAGGAGCTCCCCATGGCCCGGCTGTGCAGGGCAAATTTTTCAATTTTCGGTTCTCACTTCCCTATCGCCAAAAAAAGAAACGAGCCACAGTTTTGCTTAGTAAATTTACTAATCTCGAAGCTGGACTTTATAACTATCAACCACTTGCCAATCTGTTCGGTCTGGTACCGAATTTACCTTTAAATCGCTCCAAAACAACTCCCAAGTACACTCCTCTCTACACCCTTGCACAGCCAGAGCACATAGTTGGCCCTGCTGGAGGCAATATTGTGCACTTGAAGAAACACAGATAACTAAAGCAGGTCCGATATCTTTCTCGAGACCATGTCGAGAAGATCGTCCCAGCTCTCGTTCCACATCGACGATGACACCTCGCCGCTGCTTGAGGAGGCCCTCCAGACACTGGACTCCGTGCTGGCGAGCCAGGGCAAGGCAATTGGCTACCTGGTGCGCCAGTACAAGCAGTCCAAATGGACCCAGTCGCAAATGCGAATCTGTCTGAGGATCCTCAACAACTCTCTTAACGCTGGCGGAAAAGTGGTTGTTTCGGGAATCGGCAAGTCATACAAGATAGCAGCCAAGACGGTAGCCACGCTGAACTCGCTCAGTGTGCACTCTGCGTTGCTGCACCCGGCCGAAGCTCTGCACGGCGACCTAGGTCTGATCAGAGAAGAACACGGAGATGTGCTCATTTTGATCTCTGCTTCGGGAAACTCGCCCGAACTGTCCACGTTGCTGCAACACGTGCCTGAATCGGTGCCGGTGTTGCTTGTCACGTGCACCAAGGTGTCCACTTTGGCCCAGAATCCAAGGGTCCAGGGCCTGTTGTACGCAGAACTGCCTTCCAATCTGTCTGAAAAGACAATCTACGGGCTTAATGCGCCCACAATCTCCACGACGTTGTGCTTGACGCTTCTAGACAGCGTCTCGATTGCTCTGTCGCAGCTGCACATTATGGATCTCGAGGTTCGCCGCAGACGCTTCGGCGATAGACACCCTGGAGGAGCTATCGGACTGGAGTATCTGACTCTGACCAGCCAGAATGTGAGCAGGAGTGGCTCGAACGGCGAGTTTTCGGTGCTGGAGAAGTCAGGGTCCGATATCTCGAGCGATGTGGGTTTCGAAGAAATCCATATCTCCCAGGATCCCAAGGTCCATCAAGTTTCGCAGGCCCCGGAGGAGCCATTTTCAGACGACACAGACGTCTTGGAACTGCAGGATATCCGCCTTCTCAACCAGGTGAAGCTGTCGGACTCCAAGATCACGCTGGAGGCTCTGCCGGACGACGAGCTGACACTGCTGCGCCACATCAGTGTCTACGATTTTTTGATTGTGACTGGTGCGGAGCCGCCGAGTGTGGCTGAGTCGAAGAACATAAAAGAGGTGTATCGGCGTGGAAAGCTGCAAAATGACGATTGGGAGGAGATCAAGTGGAAGCTGACGGAGTGTTTGGTGCGAGTGAGTTTGTGAACGGGGAACGGACGAAGCGAGGAGAGCCAGTAAGGATCAAGTTAGAATAGCCAGTCAAGGTAGTGTCCCGTGTAGACCCCCTGAGCTCTTTGATTGATGGCCTCCACAGCCCCTTCCTCTCAGTTTTATACAACAAAAGATGTTTATATGATAATTGATTTGACGTACTGAGTCTGACTGTGTGGTGAACCGCTATGTAAAAAACAGGGCCTGGTTTAGGGCACTCCGTTCTACTACGTGCGAGCCACAGTACCAACGGTGACTATACCGCAAATTGCAGATTGGGGCCCGAGCAGAAAAGACAGATTTTCCGCATAGAAGGCAGCAAGAAACAGAATTCTCCAAACGCACAGAATACATAGCGTCCAAACCATCAGCTAGAGAGGTAAGCACGTGCGTGGATTTCCAATGAGTTTACAGAGCTTTTGACGTTTCCTACAGCGTCCAATGAAGAGCAATATTTCTTACCGTGTCATCGCCGTGCCATTACGTCATTTAAACTCCTGCCATTTTCCAGCCGTCACCAATGTTGGTTCAGACCGCTGCTGATGGCTCCATCACACAATGCTCACTATCTCCAGGATCTCTGCTCACCATCCCCCTTGCTTTCCTGTTCACTTCCCGCTTCGCTTCGCCCGGCGTTTGTCATTCAATTATCTCTCCGAGACCCGACGCTCAGACTTCCCGAAAAACGCGTCGATTATCTGCGTCGAAAATGCTCTCGTCGATTCACTTCACGTTCCTCGCTCGCTCGGTATTTTTTTTTTCTTCCAACACACCTAAATATATCTGCTAACAATAAATTCTGTATCAAGTTTGAATTTAGGCTCCAGAGCACTTCCATCACCTCCATATATTCCGAAACGCAGTACATCCAGCAAACAAAGTGCAGGGAACCCGATTCCGGCACTAATCTGACACAAAACAGCTCCACAGAGTCTCCATCGAGAAGTCCCTTTTTCCCCTTAGGAAAGTCCAGTCGCGTGGCACCTTGCAATGTCGTCGCTGTTCAAAAGATCGTCCAGAGACAAAGATAGAAAGACTTCTGGGTCTGTGCCCAAGTCACGCGTGTCGTCGGGCTCATCGGCGTTCTCGGTCAACTTACACGGCTCCAGTGCCAGCCCCACAAGCCTCAATGCCCCTACTAAAGTCATCCAGGCCATCAGTGCACACAGCGCTAGCAGCCCTGGCGAGCTAAGTTTCCGTGCTGGCGATTTCTTTTACGTTCTCAATTCGGCTGACGTGAGCGATCAGTGGATTGAAGCCCATGACCCAGTGAAAAACATCAAAGGAAGGGTCCCAACGTCCCACTTCAAGTTTTTCGATAAAACTCATAAGCCAGTTGGGGGACCCAACACTGGCTCACAGAAGCCCAGGACTGCCAGTACGTCCTCAACGTCTAGCAGGAGCCCCGTGGGTCCGGCGGCAGCGTCCCAGCTCAACACGGCCTCGCCAACGCTCGCCAGCAGAAAGGTCTCTCCACTCCCTTCGCTATATGGACGACTGCTATACGATTTTAAAGCCGAGCGCCAGGATGAGCTGAACGTCTCTGCTGGAGATAGTATCATCATCTGTGCCCACCACGACTATGAGTGGTTCATCGGAAAGTTCTTTGACAAAATCGGCGAGCCTGGCTTAGTTCCAGTGAGCTACGTTCAGTTGTTTGATATCACAACAAAGGTGCCATATTCCACGCCAGTACGCCAGATTATTGACCAGGAGCGACTGCCGACGGTCGAAGAGTGGAAGGCCATCAAAAATCGGCACAAGGCGAGCGCTAGAACCGTGGGAGTTGCTGCTGCTGCTGGCCAGCAGCACAGCCACACTAGCCACACTAGCCACACTAGCCACAGCAGCCACAGCAGCCACAATCCACTTGATATCGCCCCAGTGTATGCCATCGACGTCAACATCGAGTCCTTCTCGTGTACTAGTGGCAAGTACTGGTACCTGATTCGCGTGCTTCTCAGCAACGGCATTGTGCGTAGTCTATGTCGCTATTACGAGGATTTCTTCAACTTCCACCAAAACGTGCTCAACACCTGGCCTAGAGAAGGAGGCCGTTTCGACACCAAGGAGCGCAAGGAGCGCATAATACCGTTTATTCCTGGCCCGCTGATGGAGGTGAGCGAAAGTTTGTGCCACAAACGGCTCGGCGATCTCGATATCTACCTCAAGGGAACGATCCAGTTGCCCGAGTACATCTCGAGAACGAACCTAGCTAACTCATTCTTCGACCTTTTGGAAGGTGATCAGGAGTTCACCAGCCAGGACGCTCTCCAGAAAGTGCCGATTCAGCCGCTCAGACCTCCTCCGAGCATGATTATTCTCAGCAAGAGCGAGGGATCTTCTTCTTCCTCAGCCACTCTTGCCCAGGTCGACACCAGCAGCAGCAGTAACAATAGCCCCCTCTCGTACCAGCAGCACAATACTCGTCATTCCCAGTACCAACAGGACAGAATGTCGCAGTACGAGAACTTCAAGACGGGATCTGGTTCTGGTTCGGTGAGCAACGGGCTTGCTGGACTTCATATCACTCCTCAGCAAAGAAGAATGTCTTCTGTTTCATCGTCTTCTTCGTCCATCAAGATTCACCACACGAGCACAAACAACACGGCCAACACGGCCAACACTGCTGGCACCACAGTGGAGGAACAGGCTCCGGCCTCGAAGCTCAAGCTGAAATTCTACTACAAGGACGATATTTTTGCCATTGTGGTTGACAATAACATTTCGCTGGAGAGTCTGAAGAAGCTGATTGTGCCTCGAATCGACGAGCAGGACGATCCTGAGGCCGAAAGAAAAATCAAGGTGGTACCAAAGAACAGCAGGAACGTTGACGAGGCGTCGTTTGCCCCAGAAGATGAGATTCTGACAGACTCTCAGTTGCAGGAGTCGTCGAACTTTGCAGAAAAAGGCAAGTTTTTGATCGTTATAGGGAACTGATGACGAGCGAAGCAAGTCGCACTTCATTCATTATATGCGGCACCGTTCAGCTTTACTATGCCAATCACGAGGACACAAAAATGGGTTTTATTCTATCAATGTTGACTACTCAAGTTTGCATCACTTACGCTCTTGGGTGATCACTGTATCTAGTGAGCGTAACAATCAAGTAAATTGTGACGTAGTGTTTGCCACTTGGGTTGCGAGTTGCACGAGTTTTCCATCTGTCACCTTCAAGTGGTAGAGTGGAGATGAGTTGTGATCTTTGTCTGCTGTCTAACCCACAGATGGAAAATGACTCAGCAGAGAAAGAGAGAAGCGAGCTGTCTTTTTGAGTACAGGGCTACCAATTGATACTCGTTCGCAACAACAGCTGTCCCTCAATTGTACGATTTCCGACTGCGACAGTTTCAGGGCAAAACGTTTAATCATTTCGTTATTTTTATGGTGATTTCAGCTGATTGTCAATCTCTATTGATTGTCATCTTCTCGTAATGTATTGTTTAACTATGTTCAAGAACCACACGAATGCTATATACCAATGGTGAGCTGCGTGAAGCGAGCTAGCTCATCTATAAAATTCCACCCTATTGATCTCCTCAACGAACTCTCAAAATCATACTCGTCCCCCCACCTCACACCCTCCGGAGCCAAAGAATGTGTGTGCTCCGACTTTTGACCACTCAGTCCTCAAAATGGTAGTAAGTGCCGCTCAGAACAACTCGCTTTGATTGTTGTTCACGCCTTCTCCATCAGATTCAACCTCCTTCTTCCTTTCTCGCTGTACGCCCTCAACAACCTCTTGAACTTGGGAACATCCTCGTCTTGATAGGAATCCTCCGCCGTCTCATACGTGGTCGTCGGCTTGCGTTGATACTCCATATTGGCAACGTCGTTCACCACGCTCTTGTAGCACGTTCTAAACGCTTTCTCGTCGTGGTAACCCGGAACAGGATACACCTGGTCAATCCTGTAGTCAATGTCCCAGGAGTAACCTGATCTCTTGTCCAGAATCTCCACTGATGGAGTCGGATATTTCCCTTCGAATGGAACACCATTGAAAAGATGCGTTGCCTGGATATCGAACATGTAGCATCTGTGACGCTTTCCGATCGAGTTTTCCAAGATGCTATTGTTCAAGTCCAGAAACTCGGTCTTTTTCTTGTGCTTGGTCCGAGCCAGGTGCTTGATTCTCTCGGTGAGAGGCCGGTCAGCGGTCTCGGCGTTCTCCGAGTGCTGCGACACAGCCAGGTTTTCGACGTCGAGCCCTTCTTTCTCATCTCCGAGAGCACTCAGCTTTTCCAGAGCATCTTCGTCGACAACGTTCACGAGAACACGCAACTTCAGGTCATTCGGCGGGCCTCGCGTGGCGAGAATCATCCTGAAAGCTCTGCCTTTGGTCTTTTTCACCGCTATATCCATCAGGTCCTGCCACATCTTTACACCAGCACGGAATTCGAAGTCTGCCATGTAGCTGGACAGAGCTTCTCTCTTATCTTGCCAGTGACTACCAACGTCGTTGGCCACACTATCGAAGTCCTCGGGCCAGTCTTCTGCGCCCGAGCTGGCCTTGTCTCCAGTCTGTTCGTCAAACCCGTAGAAAATATCGTCCATCTCAGTCAAGGGCATATAGCGGAAACCAAACATCTTTCTCGTGTTGTGGAAGGCTATGAAAACACCGTCCATGTTTCCGATACGGGCCTGGCAGCTGTACTTCCACATCCCCGTGCGAACCAGGTCGAACATCTCACGCTCGTAGCTCTCATAGGGTCCGTGAGTACGGCAAATTTGGTAGTGCGAAGGAAAGAAGTTTGTGTGGAGCAGATCGTGTCTAATGGAACAAACGGCTCTGGTTTTCAAGTCAAACGTACCAGTGCCGGGCAGTTCAGGGTTCACGGCGTCCAACTGCGATCTCATCAGAAACTTGCCCATCTTCGCGTAATGATAGGTGTTCTGAACCGCCTTGGGCTGGGGTTCAGATTCGGCCTCTGGTTCGGTCGATTTGAGGTATTTGCGGAACTCGTGTGGCGGTGTAGTGAGGAACAGCTCAAGCTCGTGACCCAAGAACGACAAGGCCGTCTCTGAATCGGCGGATCGGTCGCAATCCACCGAGTAAACCCGGTTATCTGGGGGCTCGTGCGACCCTCCTTTCGGAACAACCACTGAGAAAGCAGGATTCAGAGCCGATTTGCTCGAGCTGGTGGTTTCTGGGAACTTGGATGAGAACTTGGACGTATTGTACGGTCTCTTGCAACTGAGAAGAAGATGGAATTGTTTCAAAACGTTGGTCATCGAGGAAGTGGACGAGTAGTACTTGATTTTCTCGCCGGTCTCGGAGACAGAATCGTTGATCTGATTCGAGATGTTGAGCATCTTGGCGTCTCTGGCCGGTGGAACAAACCCGGCCGTGGTATCAAAGTCGAAGGTGTCGATGCTCGGGATCTGGGAAATGGCTTCAGGGAAGTTGAAGCGCTGCGTGCGAGGATCCTGCATGTAATGCACCCCTGGGGAAAACAGAGCTCGATCGAGGCCATGTTTGAGAGTAGGGATTTCCGAACGGTCGGAGTTGTGACGGCGCAGTGGGACGTACACCGGGGGGTTCGTGGAGCTGACTTTGGCACGGTAGCGCAAGGTGCTGGCGGCGGAGTTTGCGTGCCTCCTGCTCCCATTGCCCTTCAAAATCTTGGCCACAACCGCCTGCAGATCGTGATCACTGTCTGGCTGTGTAGATGTCTGTACACTGCTGCGGGCGCGGGTCCAGCGAGGCAGGCGCTCGGCCGCCCGCATCGGCCGAAGCGTGCGGTGCCGAAGAAGCATTATGGGTGATGTGATGGCAACAGCGACAGAGAGAGCGTCGCGTAATCTACAGAGAAAGAGTCACGATAGCTGTATACAGGATGGACTTTTTTTTTGTTTCTGAAAAATTATTTTTTTTGAAAAGACATAATTTTTTTTTTTATTTTTTTTTTTTGATGCTTCGGTAAACGGCGGTCACGTGACAGATGCACGTGACCGTCGGAGACCTCTAAAATAAAACCAAAACCATACGGGTACCGAGTGTACACAAGAAAACAGCAGAAAAGGAGATCTGAAAACCACAGCAAACGGGGGACTGGGTCACGGATGTGAGCGGTCAAACGAGACATACCAGGCCGTCCGTGTCTATAACCTTTGACCGGGCTTGTTGAGTCTTTTTCTAGCCACTTGCCTAAACCAAGAAGGCAGCAAGAGCCAACATCCACGAGGCTCCACCGACCAGACGACCGGCTTCTCCCTTGGAGGACTTGGATGTGGTGGACGAGGCGGCAGTGGACGAGGCAGAAGCCTTGGAGGTGGAAGAGGTGACCAGAGAAGAGGCAGAAGAGGCGGAATGAGCAGAGGACTTGGAGCTGGTGGAGGAGCCAGATCTGGTGGTGGTGGTGATGTAGACGGCGTCGTCGTCGCAGGAGTTCTGTGTGTCACCGTCGAAACCGGAACCGGCACCGGCGCCGTCGTCGAAGTAGATGTCAGCTCCAGAAGGAGTGTCTGGGACGTCGATGGTGAAGTTCCAGTCGGTTGGACACTCCTGGATCGAGTTGGAAGTGGAGTATCCTCCGTTGCCAGAAGGATCGGAGGTGGAGTTGAGCTGGGACTGCAGGTTGTAGTAGTCTTGCAACTTTTTGACGGAGGTGGTGGATTCGATCTGGACAAGCCCGTAGTTGGAGGTCTCGTTGGAGTACTCGTACACCAGGCCACCGGAGAAGACCGAGGACATGTCGGTGGAGTAGATGGAGCCGACCTCGGTGAACGGTCTGCTGTCGCCGACCTCGTTACAACCGTACTCGGAAAGGAAGAAGGGCACGTCGAAGCCCGAGTAGAGCTCGACTTTGTCGGAGTAACCAGACTCGGTGAAAGACGAGTCTCCGCACCAGGAGTAGTCGTTGACTCCGATCATGTCGACACGGGCGTAGGAGTCGTTACCGCAGCTGAGGTACTGGGCCAGTTCGAGACGCAGACTGGCGACGTCGGCAGCAGAGTACCCGACCGGGATCTGTCTGTAGTCGCGAGCCTCGATGTACTTCTTCAGGTCACGGACAGTGGCCTTGACGTAGGGAGCGGTGAACAGGGTGTCTTCGTCGTTGATGACCTCGTTTCCGGCGAAGAATCCCAGAACGTTGGTGTAGTCGGCGAAGGCGTCGACGGTAGCAAAGATGTTTTGCAGGAAGTCGGCGTTGTAGGAACATCCGGGGTCGGATCTGGAGATCGAAGTGCCCGGAGTGGTGACGTCGAGGATCAGATAGATACCTGCGTCGGCCAACAGCTGCATGCAGTCGGAGTGGTCGAGCGTGTTGTCCACAGAGTACACTCTGATGGTGTTGAGTCCGAGGTCCTCGAAGTAAGGAATGTCTCTGGAACAGACGTCCACGTCGGCGAGCGGGTCAGTCAGGTTGGACGATCCGCCCGGCTGGTAGTCCACTCCTCTGATGTAGAATCTCTCGCCAGTCTCACTGTCGAAAAAGGCGTTTCCGGTGATGTTGATGGCATTGAGAGTGGTTGCAGCAAGTGCAGCAGGAGCCAAAGAGGCGATCGAGGCCAAGGAAGCCAGTCCGAGTGCGTACTTCATCTTTATGACAGGGTCCAGTAGGGTCCAGTGGGGTCCAGTAGGGTCCAGAAGGGTCTGCGAGTGTAGCTTTTCAATGAACAACTCCAGCTGTATTGTCGTTTCCAAAAGCCTGAAATTATAAATGGCTGCAAATTCTAAAGAAAAATATACACAGTGCTCTCGATCTGCCAGATCTCAGATCTGGCTTCGCAGATCCGACGCGGTTTTCCTGAATGTAAATAGACACACACCTCGCACCGGATCTCATGCAGGGCTCCCTTGCAGAGAAGAATCCGTGTCTTCGGAGAATTCCTCGATGCCGTGTGACGCAGCCGCAGAAGCGGACCCGGCCTCAGAAGCCGTTTCACAAGCGTCCGCGTACAAGTCAGCGGCTTCTGCCGGGGCTGAAACTGCCCCTTGCGGCGTTCCCGACGAAAGGGTCCGCTCCAGGGGCTTGGGCAACTCCTCTGGAGTATCTCTTGGCTCATCTGAGACTGAAACAGTGTCCGTGAACTCCTCTGCAGTTTCAACGTCGTCTGCTGGCTGCTCCGTCGGAAGTGTATCATCCGCTGGCTCCTCTGCGGCTGACGCTTCTGTGGCTGACGCTTCTGTGGCTGACGCCTCTGTGGCTGACGCTTCTGTGGCTGACGCCTCTGTGGCTGAAACTTTTTCCAAGGACTCTGCGAGAGCAGAGTCTTCTTTCTCCACAGCCTCGGTGGCTGGTGCACCGGTGGCTGGTGCACCTATGGCTGGTGCACTTTCCACCTCTGCAGACGTCTGTTCAACACTCTCAGCGCCAAACTTGACCGACCACGACTCGCTCACAAACACCTCAAACTTGTTGGTGTTCCCCAGACTTTCGTCGTCCACTGTAATTGTATTCTGGACTTTGTTGGGCAGCTTTCTCCCACGAGGACCTTTGACTCTGCTCTTCCTCACGTCTTTCACCTGGCTCGGCCCCGTCCCGCTCTCCTCTTCATCGGAGTCTCCCCCCGCAACTGCCACCGCTGGCCTGCCCAGTCCTGGAAGTGCCATCCCCGGTAATGCAAACCCGAGCATCCCGTTGATGTTTTGCGACAACGACGGATTGAGACTGCCCACCTTGCGTGGCGGTGCAGGCTTATCAGAGTCTTCGTCCTTCCCCGGCGTCTCAGAGTCCTCGGTTTCGCGATCCTGCGTGGCCTTTCTCACGGGTCTCGAGCCGGGCATCGCTGGGCGGGCACCCAACATACCCATGTCCTTCTGCTGGCGCTCAGCCAGCATCTGCTGGAAAGCTGCAATTTTGGACGATGGCTTCTTGGGGACTCTAGGAGGGGGAACCTTCTTTGACTTGATGAGGGCATCTGGATCCTCCGTAGGAGCGGACTGAGCTGTCTCTGGAAGATCTTTAGCTTCCGGAGTAGAGTCTGACTCCGATTCTTTCTTTGTCTCCGCTGGAGCCTCCGCCTTGTCTGCAGTGTCCGATTCGTCCTGCCCGCTGGATTTTCTCTGGTTCTCGGGGCTTCTTTCGGCGTAAACGTCCAGTATTTGATCGTACGCAGGCGTCTTCGGAGTGCCGAGAGACTCGGAAAGTATGGCCAGGTTGGTGTTCAAAGGTGCAGGATGAACAGCCGTTGGCCTCTTGGCAGGGATCTTAGGTAGAGAACCAGTATCTTCGCCAGATGAGGCTTCACTCTTTCTTTGGGGTCTTCTCGAAGGAATGGTGGGAATCTCCGTCTGGGACACGCCAGCACCGGCCGAATCGCTCGAATGTTTGAGGCCTGGTCTTGTCGCAGGCACCACTGGAGCTCCTGAGTCACTGCTGACGCTGCCCGTGCTGCTGACACTTCTATGGGGTCTCGATTTTGGGATTGCTGGTGCAGAGATGTCCGAGGAGGAAGAGTTTTGACGTGATTTTGATGGTTCCTCGACTTCCTGCGGTTTCGGTTTCGGCTCCGGCTCCGGCTCCTCTTTTTGCTCTTCTTGTTCCTCGTGATCTTCATGATCTTTCTGATCTTCTCTTTCCGTCTTCAGAGGATCCGTCGTCTCCGTCGTCTCCGTCGCCTCGGCAGAGCTCTCAGAGTCCGAAGAAACGTGCAATTGCTCTGGCTCTGGAACACTAGTAGCAGACTCCTCGGCATCTTCGGCGACATTGTCGGAGACAACCGGGTCTTCAGAAGATGCCTTGGACACCGTTACTTCTTGTGACTCTGTGGGTTCTTCCGATGGCTTTTCTGGGTCTTCTGAAACCTCTTTTGGGCTTTCCGACGCCTCGTTTGGCTCCTCGCTCGATTTTCTCACCTCAGCTTGGGCTCTTCGACTCGGCCGTGTGGTCGGGATTCGGGGCAAAACAGGAGCAGATTCGACCTGAGTCTCCTCTTTGGATCCATCTTCGGGTTCCTCCCTATTTTCCGAGATCTCGGATCCCCTCTGATGCAGAGCTGCTGGTCTCTGTAACGAGCGTTAGTAAATGTCCAGGTGTTCAAATCGATCAATGGGGTTCTAGACTTACATGTTTCGGGACAATTGGTTGATCCATGGCTCAGAGATCGTGTCAGTGTCTTTAGGTGCAAGAACGTAGATCAACAAAGACACTTGGTGTAGGTCCGGGGTGGAATAGGGCGCTAATTTGTGGAGTAAACTCTCATATTGAACAGCAAATTATGTTGCGCGAGTATAGATTTCTGAAGATTCTCTAAATCGTATAGAATCTGAATTCGAAAACTGAATGGTGTTTCTGGTGTGACAGAAAGCAATCAGAGAATGGTGAACTCACCAGTGGCAATGGCTTGGAGTTGGTTGAAAGCAGATAAACTGGCCTCATAGTGGATGCTATATTATCGCTTGGGATTGGTCAACATGATTGACTCGAATTGATCGAAAATGGTAGAAAAGTGAGTTGATCCAGTCGATCGGTTCAAGTCCAAGGCCTCCATTTGATGAGACAACCACACTAGCATATCCAGCCAAGCTGGCGAATGCTACTTGACATTCCAGCCCTTGATTACGTAACCTGCCACGGGAAGTCTCGAGAACTCAAAACAGACAGACTCTCTCATCAGTACTTGTAAAGCGACGCCTGACTTACTGCGGACTCATGACTGGCTGCGCTCGCCATTCGCTTGAAAATAATCAATTACTAGCTATAAATCTATAGCTCCGATACATACTCTTTCGTCTCCCCTTAGGCGTAGTTGAGTCTGAAAATATCGTTGAGCACGTAGTAGGAGCCTGCATCTGGAATCAGGTGGAAAACCTGCGAGTATCTCTGGGAGTTTTGTTCCTCGTCAATCAGAAGCTCACCAGTGACCATCACAAGAACGTCACCGTTCTCAGAAGCTGGCTGGGCATCCAGAGTCGAGATTCTGTGGGCAACCTTGGTGAAGCCAAGAGAAGTCAACTTCTCGATGATGTTTCTGGCACCTTGGATTTGCGAGGACTCGAACGTCAGCATCGAGTGGTCTCTCTGCGACGATGTTAGTATGGCAATTCAGGTGGCAACGCGGGAGTTTGTTGTTCACTTACGTAAAGGTTACCCAATTGGGCTCTGTCCTGGTCGAACTGGTCGTAGTAGAAGTTGCAGAACTGTTGGGCGAGGGCGTTGAAGTCAACCGACATTTTTGTGTTGATGGTATGGTTCTTGGATTCAAAAAGTAATCTAAGTTGTAGTCACCAGATCTCCCCTTTAACTCTTGTCGTCAAACGCAGAAAAACTTCTTTAATATTCTAAAAAAATTTTCGTTATTATTTTTTTTTGGTGCTTCAACTTGCTCCGGGTAGCTCACCAATACAATTACGAAGCTCACCATGACTCCCCTAGCACAGCCAGTCTCTTCGCACGCTCTTCGTTGAGCTTCTTGTAGCTCGCAGAAAGCTCGTCCACCTCCACCGTCCCTGACTCCCCAATGAAAACTCTTGAAAACGAGGCAACGATGCGTTTGGCCGACAGCTCGACCCCGTCTTCGATCACACAGCAGTCTTGAACCTCGACTCCAGGCCTCAGAACACAGCCTTTGCCGACCCGTACTCTGGAACCCAGCCTGACCCCGTCCTGAATCTGCGACCCAGCACCAATCTCGGAGTAGGAGCCAATCTTGGTCGGGTACTTGCTTGCCTCAATAGAGGCACCGCAGCCTACAAAACAGTACTTACCGAGTGAGATTGGACTTTTCTTGTCCATGCTGGACACCCGGCATTGGCGACTGATCGTGGTATTTCCAGAGATGACAATGTGTGCCGACCCTTTTACGTCGCACGTTTTGTGGATTCGGTTTCCAGAGGACGTTTCCAGCCAATCATCCGACATTGCCCAGAAGACCGACAAAAGCAACGAGCTTCTTAACGTCGGTATGGTTCAATGATTAAATCAAAATCGATCGCATTCACTCTTTAATCTTTTTGCAAAAATTAATTACCCGAGTAAACAACACCTGCTTACCTAAGCAGCTACCACAATTATTTAAAACCATATTTCCAATTAAGTTCTATATAGGGCTGCTCAGTACTTTAAAGAAGCCAGTTCAAGATCTTGGAGTACCAAGTATCTTCTTTGAGGCCGTTCTTCTCAATATTGGCATAATATTCTGCCTCGTGCTCGTCGATTTCGGCCAAGCCAGTGGTCAAATCCGCCTCTTCTGGTTTCACAAACTTGGTTCTCTTGATCAACTTCCATGCACAGAACAGGAAGACGTCCACGAAGAACATCAAGTAGTAGTAAAGGAACGAGTCAACGTCGAAAGAAGGAACGAAGGCTGAAGTTCCCAAAAACATCACAATAAGACTGGTGGTAGCCAATCCGAAATAAGCTGGGTAAGGTTGCAACTTGGTACACCATGATTGCAAAGGTAGGGTGAATCTGTCAAGACCCTGCGCCTGGCAGGCCTTGTAGAAGCTGAGATACGTGATCATCATGATCAAATAGTTGATGACTTGTGCACCTGTACACAAGTTCACCATCCAGTCGAGAGCAACAGAAGCAGAGTCTCCCAATTGCAAAAGGGAGAGCATCGAGAAGCAAATTGCCAGAATAAGACAGCCGATGGGCACACCGTTTGGCAAGGTATAGCTGAGCACTTTTGGAGCAAATCCTCTCTTGGCTAGAGCAAACAGCGATCTGGTGGAGCAGTACATGTACGAGTTTCCTGCCGAGAACGAAGAGGTGATGCACAAAGCGTTGACAATGTGAGGCAACACTTTGATATTGAGGTTCTTCATTGAGATGACGTAGGGAGAAACGTTGGCTCCAGCAGCTCCTTCAGCAATAGCGGTAACAAGAGTTGGGTCGTTGTACTTGAGAACAATACCCACGGACAAGGCACCGAGCACGTAGAAGATACTGAGTCTGTAGATGATAGAGCGGAATGCAGTAGACATAGTCTTGCGCGGATTTTCAGCCTCTCCAGCCACCATTCCAAGGTACTCGGGAGCCACTTCTGTGAACACGGCCTTGAGATAGGCGGCCCAGAAAGCGTTGGCTCCATTACCATTCAAAGATGGGAAAGCGTTGCTAGCCCCTTGAAAGTTTCTGAAACCAAATCTGTCATGTTCTGGGTTTCCTCCCAACATTGTGATGAAAGTGTAGAAAAGCAGACCAATAGCGAGCAAAAGCTTACCCATAGCCAGAACAAACTCGGATTCTCCATACCATCTGACAGCAAAGATGTTGAGGAGCAGGTACACAACGATCTGTGGGACAAAGCTGTCTGCTGGAGAATAGTCGTCTCTCCAGTAGTGAATCATCGAGTTGACCGAGGTGATTTCGAAAGGAATGTAAAGCGACACCATAATGTAGAAATTGTAACCGGCAACAAACTCAAGCGCCGGATCGAAGAAACGGCCAGCATGCGATATGAACGGGGAATCTGTTGGCAAGTAACAGATAAGCTCTCCGATAGTAAGCGTGACGATGTAGATGATGAAAGCGTGGATAGTGAAAGACACTAAGAGGTTACCCGGCCCTCCGCTGGCGAGACCACTACCAATGGTGACAAAGAGAGCTGTACCAATGGAACCACCGATACTGATGAGATCGATGTGACGTCTCTTGAGCTTACGCTTTGTGTGACCATCCTTGAGCACTTTTGGCTTGAGCAAGCCTCGGCCGCCACCGCTACTGCTGTTGTGGCTGCTTAGCTCAACAGCCTCGACGCTCTCTGGCCGTTTTTCAACGACGATACTTTCCTTTTCCGATTCCTTTTTCGACCCGAACATTCTGTGTGGTAGAAAGTCTGAAACCTGGTTCAACACTGCTGATTTAAGGGTGCTTTGTCAACGAACATGGATGTTCCTTTATATAAGCACCACCTGGCCAAATGAAGCAGCCAGCGATTCAGTGAAAATTTCGCGAATCGCTTATCAGCGTGCATTATCTGTTGTTTGTCCCAATCGAGAAAGCTCGAATTTGTCCCCCGGGCAAGCGGCTTGTGACGGCGTGGGTTTACCATGGGAAATCACTGCCGCAAGGGGATTGTTCGCGGGGGTTAAATTTTTCAATCAAGGCTGCGATAAGTCTTGGCCGAGAAAATCCGTCGATCCTGCAAGCGGCAAACGTTCTAATCGGGTATTGGTTGATACAGATAGCGTGCCAAGACTCAAGCTTGCAGGTCCGTCGTTAAGGGAAAGCAACGGCGAAATGAGCGAAATGGGACATAGGGACCCAAACTCCCGCTAACAGAGGTCATTTGAGATAACTGGATTCGCGTCTGACTTCATCTGCATCGTGTCTGTATCGATGTGTGGGATGAAATTTTGAAATGTACGAGACTTGTTGTTTGCGAAGGTGGGATGGAAGTGAGACCTTTGAAGTAGCGAGATAGTGAGATAGAGGGATCCTGATGTTTGAGAGTTTATGCCCAGAAAGGCTAACCAGTCAGATTCCCGCAACCAGACTCGATGGCCTAGACCGATGTATTCACCCGAGAGATTAAAAATACGCACGGCTCAAGCTGCTTTTTTACAATTATAAAAAAAAGGGTTTTTAGATAGTGGGTGCCCCGAAATCAAGGATTTGAAATCCGAGCGATTATACAGAAAATTCGAAAGTGAATGAACAATCAACGGCACATATTCACCTGGATGTGGTGCAAAAATAGCTCATCGGGAAATTGAATAGACTTACTGTGTGCTGCTCGGGTGACGAAAACTCATCATGATTATAGTTGGGAATTCGATTTGCCTGATCGATCATACTGACCAACTGAGGAGCTGCCTGATAGAGAGTTCAGGTGGATAAAATGTGGGCCGAGTATTAGATGTGATGGTGTGCCAGTAGATTCGTAGTGAACGCTAGTTGCTGACACATGACTGACGTAAGCATTACCTCCGGAGAGCAACAATGTACCAAGGTAAACTACCGCGACAACACTTGTTAGTAAGCAGAGCAACTCTTTTGGTTTTTGTCTGAATTTTCCCGTCCCGGCTGGCTCAAGTATCCTTAATTAACCCTTGCAAAACTGTATTGCTCGAACTTTGCTACTTGCTGCCTCACGTAAGCGTCGCCCGTCGCACTTGCACTTCGCGTTCAATTTTTCGCCCATCATCGCGCCTGTAAAATCAATACCGTTTTTCTTCAAAAGCGTAAAACTCGTCCCTGGCAGGTCACGATACCCCAGATTCAACCCCTGTTCCTCTCTACACATCTCGAGTCCGCCACCATGGGAGGCTTCAACAACGTTTTGCTCTCAAACAGCCACTTTGTCCCGCATTACAATGTTTCGGTGGACATAGAGCGTTTGACAGTGCTCCTAAAGGACAAGGAAACTACTGCCACCATCTACCCGATATTCAACGCTGACGAGATCCCTTTCGAGCTGCTTCGGTTTCTTACGCAAGAGTACAACGACGAGATTGCCAGAGGAGACACACAGCCGTTTTTCGAGCCCCTGAGCATCGACGAGTTCCGAGAATACTGGTTCGGCCAGTTTGGTGCAGTGATGGTGCTTGGAGACCAGCCAAGTCTCGAAGGCGACTGGACCCACAAGGACTGGGCCAAAAGGTGTCTTGGAACCTTTTTCATCAAGGCCAGTTACCCTGGCCGGTCGGCCCACGTTGCCACGGCCAATTTTCTGGTGAATGCCGGTATTCGAGAGAAGGGTATCGGGCGTACTCTTTGCGAATGCTTTCTTGCCTGGGCCCCAAAATTGAGCTACACCTACGCCATGGTGGAGCTGATCTTTGACACGAATGTGGCGGCCAAAACGGTGCTCGAAGGACTCCATTTCAAGAAAGTAGGCAAAATCAAAGGCTGTGGCTTGCTGAAAAGTAACAAAAACTACCTCATAGACTCTCTCACATACGGCAAGGAGCTTGAGCCGCTCGAACTGGAAAATAACCAGAACTCCAAGTACGACAAGATCAAAAACTTCATTCTCACAAGAACGTATCCGGAGGACGCTGACCGCCAGGAGAAATCTCGGCTCCGGTCTCTGGCGTACCATTACACGGTTGAGAACGGCAAGTTGTACTTGAAGGGGAAGGAGGTTGTTTTGAGCCCGCAAGAACAGCTGCGAATCATCAAGGAAGCTCACATGCAGTTCCATGGAGGAATAAATAAGACCACCTCGCTGGTTTGCGATAAGTACCACTGGCCGAAAGTGAAGGAGATGGTGTCGCAGGTGGTTCGGACTTGCCCCGACTGCAAGGACCCGGCTCGTTCGTCGCTAAAACGGTCGGAAGTGCCCGCTGTGAAGCTGAGAAACAAGATCCAAAAGTCAAACACGGGCTACGCGTTGCCGCCCCAGCCCCCACAGCAGCTCTCGGAGCTGTCGCATATTTACCACGAGAGTCCCGCAGCGTTTGGGGACATTGGTTTGGACGATCCGAATATCTCTGCTGTGGTGGAGATGGTCCAACGTCATCATCGAGCAGGTGCTTTGGAAAGCTCAGATCACGTGCACAGCCACACCGGCACCAACCACACTGGCACCAGCCACGTGCTCAGCCACACCAGCCACACCGGCACCAGCCACGCACTTGCACACACCACTCAAGCACTGACTCACAGCAACCACACTCAGCATGCCGACCATGCCTTTGCCGCTTATAATCAATTTGGTCCACACTCGCAATACCACCCCGATCTTGCACACACGTTCCAGCAGTACAGTGCAGGGGCTGCCTCTGGCGCAGGATCGGTGGCTGGAGAGGTGGGAGAAGTGGAAGGAGCCACCGAGGCGGGGCTGAACGACGAGCGCAGCGAACCGTATGTGACTCGTGGAGGATAGCAGTGACCATAATGGCTTTCAGCGACACAAGAGCGTAGCGAGTTGCGAATGATTTTGCAGGTATAGTAACGAAGTTTTTCAGTTGCAATTGGGATGTCAAAGTTGTAGTGGGTCTGTTTCAACGAGTAGGGGAGAATGTCCGAGTTGCCTAGGCTACGTCACAAACAACAAACTTGGGTACCACGGTGCGATACTGCGGGACTACCATCTGGCCCTAAAACATCCTTACACAGGATTAGTGACCCGTCAGCTTCCACAGAGCTTAACTGTTCCAAGGAGGTGTGTACTTGCGCAGCGGCTACTCGGTTAATCCGTAAACCGGGACCGATCGCGAAGTCGCTTGCGACAAACAAATGCAGTCTCTCGGCTCATCATGTTACTCGAGACGACGAGCAAAGCGAATCGGGTTGTTAGTTCCGCCTGTTGTTTAGCCTTCGTTTACACCTCTACACCACCGTTCTGGAAAAAAAAAAAAAATTGACTCTGGCAAAACAAAAAAAGTCACCTCCAACACAACCTCCCTTTTTTTGCCTCCGTCCAGTCCCACTAAGCCTGAGTTACCGACCCTGAAGTCCCGAGACACACACAAGCATTTCACAGAACGACTGCTGACTGCCTCTTTGGTCCTGATTCCCTCTACATTTCGGCTGAATTTGCCCTAGTTCTCAATTTCCCACCCAGCCTCATCCAAATAAGCATGTTCATATAGCACGACGCATGCAGAAACTACGACCAGCACGCAAGAAGAACGCCCGAGCCGGGTCCCGCGACACGCGAGGACCACGTGCGAAGCGCAGCTTCTCCTTCTACAGCGACGTGAACTTTCGATGGAAGGAGACTGTCGGTTACAAGATCAGGAAACGACTCTACAAAATACAAGAGAAGGTCGGTCCCCTATTCCACAAGCTGCTGCCCAACTTCCTGGCAGCCCATTACGCCTACATCATCATGTGGGTGATAATCGGGTCCATATTGATATATCCGAAGAAGAATATCCGATACATCGATGCACTTTTTTTCGCTGCTGGAGCCTCCACCCAAGCTGGCTTGAATACAATGGACACCAACGATTTGACTCTATTCCAGCAGATGGTGGTCTACTCGATCACGATGCTAACGACGCCTATCTTCATCCATTCGGTTGTTGTTTTCCTGCGTCTTTTCTGGTTTGAAAAGTCGTTTGACGACATCAAGGATCGCTCGATGCGAGACTTCAAAATGAGAAGAACAGCAACGTTGGCGGCTTTCCGCACACACACGATGGACAGAACCGCCACAACAAGACACTCGGGGACTGGATTGAGGGGAAACAGATCGGGCACGACCAATTTCCGGCCAACTGCCTCGGGAGCTCGTTTCAACACCCATAATGCCTCTGAGGACTTGAGCTCGAGACTCAACAAGTATAACGGCCACGTCGCGAGCGGCCGACCAATCTCCAAGCTCGAAGACGTCATGGAGGACGCCGTGGGAGGCTCTTCGAGTAGCGGCGACCCCGGCCAGCAGAATGGGATTGAAATGATGGACATCGAGAGCGAGGGAAGTTACGACGGCGGGTACAACGACGTCGTCCACTACAGCGAGCCGAGTGACGAAGAAGGAGCAGAAATGGCCCAGCCTGCTATGGGGAACCTGGCAAGAGAACACGCCGCTTTGACGCCCTCAGCTGCTCCGGCTTCCTCCAAAGACATCCGCTTTGCCAACCTCCCCAAACCGCCGCGCCGCGCCCACGAGGTGGACCCCCGCGACCTGTACATGTCAATCTCCATGATGCAGCAGACGCCACAGGAAGACGAAACCGGCCCGGCCCTGGTTATCCGCGGCCCTGCCGAGCGAGACGGCAACAGCCCCACCCCACACAAGCTCCCAGGCCACATCAGCAAGCACCGAAAGGACATCAAAAGAAGGCAACTCAAGCGTCTGCAGAAGCAGAAAAGGCAGCAGGAACGAGAGCGAGAGCGTCAGCAAAGGGAACCGGAGACGCATCGAAACACCTCGATCCAGTTCGAAGAGCCCAAGATTCCGCGTAAAAGCTCGCAAATCACCCCCTCCGTGCCCTCGCCAACGCCCGCGGACCCCAACGACAGCGATTTGAGCGCCGAGTTTGACTCGGAGGTGTCGACTTTGGGCAGCAAGGACGAGGCCGACGAAAACGAGGGCGAAGAAGAAGACGAAGAAAGCCCAGCGATCGGCTTCAGAAACATCGGCAGGACGCAATCGCACGTCGTCGCGGCCGAACACGGCCTGAAGCTCGACAAACGGGCGCACACGGTTGATGTTGTTCCCGGCGAGGAGCACAAGCCTGCGCGGGGCGCTCATCCAAGAGGGGCTGGTGCCAATTTTGTCAAATCCCCGACTTTTGACAAGTTGCTGCGCCGCAACATGCGCCACAACACGCGCCACAGCCGGTTTTCCAGGCTCGGCCGTCGACTCACGCAGACGGTGTCCGGTCCCGGCCCGAGTGTGAACTTAGACGACTACGAGCTGGATGCGATGTCCGACGAAGATATTGCGAGCCTGTACTCGAGGGCCTCGAGACAGGTGCCTCATAACTACTTGTCATGGAACCCGACGATCGGGCGCAACTCAACGTTTGTGGCTCTGACAGACCAGCAGAAAGACGAGCTCGGAGGTGTTGAATACCGTGCCTTGAAGCTTTTGAGCATCATCTTGCTTGTGTACTACGTTGGTTTCCACATTGTCGGACTTTGCTTCTTCCTGCCATTCATCACCCATAACAGTCACTACAAGCAAATTCTAAGGGAAGTGCACATCTCACCCACTTGGTGGGGTTTCTTCACCTCTGCCACCTGTTTCAACGACCTGGGGCTCACGTTGACTGCCAACTCGATGGTGCCATTTCGCGAGAACCCGTACGTGATGATAGTAGGCTCTTTCTTCATCATCATCGGCAACACAGGTTTCCCCATTTTCCTAAGGTTTATTATTTGGGTGCTTCACAAGCTGACGAGGCCCTTGACTCTGCGCAAGGAGTCTTTGGCGTTCTTGTTGGCCCATCCTCGCCGCTGTTTCACGCTGCTGTTTCCCTCGGGCCCCACCTGGTGGCTTTTCTTTGTGCTGATTATTCTCAATTCGATCGACTGGCTGCTGTTCATCATTCTGGATTTCCACCGCTCGAGTCTAGCGGCGATCCCGCGCGGCTACCGAGTTCTGGACGGTCTTTTCCAAGCCGTTTCGACCAGAACGGCAGGGCTCTCTGTCGTGGACCTGTCGGCACTGAGTCCCGCCGTTCAGGTCAGCTACATGGTGATGATGTATATCTCTGTGATGCCGTTAGCTATATCGATTAGACGGACCAATGTGTACGAGGAGCAGTCGCTGGGAGTTTATTTGGATGCCGAAGGTCATCAGCTCACCGACACGACGAAAAACGAGCAGCATGGCCGTTCTTTCATTGGCACGCATCTTCGCAGACAGTTGTCGTTCGATCTCTGGTTTGTTTTCCTCGGTTTGTTTGTGATTTGTATTGCCGAGTCCGGCAAACTTACGGCAAAAGACACCTCCTTCACGATCTTTTCTGTGCTGTTTGAGATCACCTCGGCCTATGGAACGGTCGGACTGAGTCTTGGTTACCCGAACATCTCTGCCTCTTTTTGTGCCCGGTTCACGACCCTCTCGAAGCTCGTGATCATTGCCATGATGATCAGAGGCCGCCACCGTGGCCTGCCGTACGCCATCGACAGAGCCATCATGCTGGCCACCGACAAGATTAAGATGAGAGACGACTTGCAGGCGATCCACACGCTCAGGAGAGCACACACGATGCAAGGCTCGACATTTTCGAGGTCAAACACCCAGGGAACGCTGCTGAGAATGAACACGACGATCAACGAGCAGCTCGGCGATCACGGCTACCATTGGTCGGACCTCCGCCGCCGCGCGTCCACTGCGGCCGACGAAGTGAGACGACTGTTCAAGGGAGATGGAAGATATGAGGATGTTGTTGAAACAGAGGGAGACCAGGAAAGAGAGAGGCCGGAGGTGGAAGTAAATGAGGATAACGGGGAGTTTCACCAGAGAACCCCGGGAGGACCGACCTTTGAGATTGGCATCCACCCGAATCATAGTTTATAAGCAGCGACTGGAGTAGTCACTGAATAGACTGATGCACCGACCAAGTGAAGCAGCGCTGAGAAAGCGAGCTAGATCACTCAAGAAGCCCCGAATCCAGCAGTCGGAAAGATCGCGAAATGTCCTGTGCGACTCACTCCCTCATCTATGCCACCTCGGTGATTTCCATCCCTTGCCTAATCACGCACTTCCTTCTCACGAAAAATTCACGCGACGAACAACCTAGGGAAAAGGGGCCGTACAGCGTTGCCAGTACAGCCGGCCGCCTATCCAATTCCTCGTTGAACACGGATCTTTCTAGTACTGCATCAACTCACACACTTCCCCAGCGATAAAGGTAAAGAAAGCCCAAACGAACGTGCTTCTGCTTTCTTTGAAAGCAGCCAGCGGTCTCCCAATTCAGGGAAATGGTGGCCAGATTATCTTGTTTGCCGTTGTTACGATTTACTTAGCGATCCAAGTTCTCTGGCTTGAGCTCGCGGACGTGCTGCGTTTTTACTCGTCGTCTCTTAACCTAATATACAATTCATGCATTATAGATTAAATCATCACCTTTTAACACCCATCTTGCATACGCAACGACAATCAAACAACCAGCGAAGTCTTCAACACGGTGGTGATCAGCGAAGAGAGAATTAAACACCGCTCGTTGTCTGCTCATCTCCTATACATATAGTTCATTGGAGAAGGACCATTGTTTTGTTGCTTGCCCCAGCCACACTTCAGAGGTCTCCCATTTATGGTGAACCCGGTCAGCTGGACGATCGCCAGAGCCGCTCTCTCGTGCGAGTCATATCTGACAAACGCACATCCTTTTTCGGGATGGAACTTGAAATCCACAATATACCCGAAATTCTGCAGCAGAGGAATCAGATCATTTTGAGTGGTGAAATGGGCCAAATTACCCAGATAAACGGTACACTGCCAATTCGGAGCCTGTCTGAGCACGATTTCGTAGGATTGAGGACCCATAATGGGCACTTTCGATTGTCCGGGAATACCTCCAACACTGACGCCACCCCCGTTGAGCAAAGCTTGATTGACGCCATTCAATGGTAGACTTCTGTTGTTCAACATGGGGTTCCCACCATTACTGTGGTGATGGTGGCCTGCTCCTGCGTTCGAAATGTTGAGTCCCGGGGCCGGGGTTTGGTTTGGTAGCTTGTAGGCAGCCCAATTGAGTCTGATGGCACGTCCACAAACAACTTCTCCGTTCATGGTTTGGAGACATCTTTCAGCGTCCTGAGCATCTCTGAAAGACACAAATCCATAGCCACGGGACCTGCCAGTTTTCATGTCCCACATGACGTTGGCTTGGACAAAAGAAGGAAAGTTTTTGAAGGTGCCCGACAAAGTTTCATCGTCCACTTCCGGAGATAAGTCACCCACAAACAGATTGTACGCGTCTCCTGCTTTCAATTGCTGGGTCTGATAAGCCCAAGAGATCTTGAGCGGGTAGTTGGCCAAGATGGTACCATTGAGGGATTTTGCTGCCTGATCTGCTGCAGCGTTATTGGCGTATTCGATGAACGAGTAATGGAATCCTGGTCTATTTTTATCGTAGAGCAACTTGATACTCTGGATCGGCGACCCTAAAGAAGAAAAAAGGTCTCTGAGAACCTCCTCTGTCACGGATTTGTGGATGCCTCCAACATAGAGCACTGTTTTGGACAATTCACGCCCTCCATCGATGGCACTGGCCGGGTTGATCGATGACTCCTCGGCAGACTGGTGCTGTTGTGGCACCGATTCGTCTCCAGAGACAGAGCCAGCGGACGTTGAGACACCCCCTGCCTCTTGAGCTGCTCCAGAATCCGAAGAGCCGCCAGGGACTGCGGAGACCGCCACGGGTGTCTCGGTTTGCTCGGTCTCTGCGCCACTGGTAGCGTCGGTGGCTGGAGCAGCTTCTGAGCTTTTGCCAGTAACAGGGGCGGAGACCGCACTTGCTGGGGCGTCTGTGCCGGCACCTGTGCCGGGCTGTTGTTCGACGGCCGTGTCTGCAGACATTGGGGCGGTATCTTTGGTTTGTCGGTGGGAAGTGGGAAATTAGGTGGCTATAAACAACAAGAGAATAAATCAGAAATAAACAAACACCAATAAAAAATTAATCGGTCGCTCAACAATTGGTGGGGCCGGTGTGTGTGGCGGTGCAAAAGAAAGTCAAGTGAGACAGGAGCACCGGTGCTATGGAGGGTCGACTGGCGAGGGGAGAGGCTCGTTCAGTTCGACGGCACCCCAGCCACCTCCACCGGAGCTTTGCCCGAAGCTACTGATTACATGTATGCCTGGTTATGGCGTGTCGTCTCTGTTAATTATATCTACACCAGCCACTGCTCACCGCTCACCGCGCACTGCTCCGTTCTCACGCGCCACATGTTCTTGCTCGCGTCATGAAGAGCCGGACAGGTCTCTCAATCGAGCGAAGCCGCTGCCCTCGCGTTGCCCAGCGGAAGACGTTGAAGAGTCTGCTGACAGCGTGTCCAACCACAGCACAGCATCTGTCCTTCCCGCAAGTGGTGTGTTTCAGGGTTTGACGGCGTTGGATAAATTTTCCACTCACAGCCTGTGGCGCGAGCTTACGTAATATTAATTGGGCGGCGCACGCCCCCGAAGAGGAAAGACCGATCAGATACGAGCATCTGATCGGACAAAGCATTATCACATCTCCCCGCAATTGGCGATGCTCACCTCCAGCGTGGGGCGGTCGTTGGCGCCACAGGTGACCCTCGAGATCACCTCCACCACGTCCTGGCCCTCCACAACGCGGCCAAAGACCACGTGCTTGCCGTCCAGGAAGTCGTTATGCGCAAGGTTGATGAAGAACTGGCACCCGTTCGTGTCTTTGCCCGAATTGGCCATCGCCACCGTCATCGGGAGGTCTGGTTGCGGTTAGTACATGTGTTTGAGTCATAGCTCTGGAACTCACCTACTCTGATATTGGAACCCCTCGTCCTCGAACATGTCTGTGCCGAAAATCGTCTTTGACCCCATTCCGTTCCCACGAACAAAGTCTCCTCCTTGGATCATGAACCCGGGAATCACTCTGTGGAACGTGCTGCCCTTGTATCCGACAGGATGACCGTTCTCGCGCAGCTCTCCCGTGCAGAACTGCCGAAAGTTTTCTGTGGTGCGGGGCAGTTGGTCTGTGTACAGCAGGATTTTGATTCTGCCAACCTCCCGTGGACCCACCTTCACGTCCAGGAAAACCACCGTCTCGCTGTCTGCTGACTGGTACATTGGAGGCAATTTATAATCTGAACGGGTGTTTGAATGGATGTACCAAAAAAATCACTATCTCTGAAAAATAATACTGATCAACGGGTCCAAAAAAAATTCACGATATCCAAAACAGTAAAAAAATCCAAATACATCGAGCACATTTCTATCTACCAAACCTCTTTTCTTTGGATATCAAACACCTTCGTACCACCAAATTGTCACTTTACTCTCCCCTTCTTTCAAGCGGAATGTCGTCACGTGTCCACACTTCAATTCCCGAGACCACGGCGGCGATCGATCGGTCAATTCCCGAATTCCCGGCAGCCAAATCGATCGACGAGGACAACTACTTTCGTCTGCATAAACCACCGGCATACCTGTCCCAGATCTCCAGCGATGTAGCCAAATTCATCAACTTCCACCACCAGAAAAAAAACAAGATCGTGCTGGTGACTTCGGGTGGAACAACCGTGCCCTTGGAGAACAATACGGTCAGATTCATCGACAACTTCAGCGCAGGTACCAGAGGTGCTACATCTGCAGAGCATTTCCTTGAGAACGGCTACGCAGTGGTTTTTCTGCACAGGGAATTCTCTCTTCTCCCGTATTCAAGACATTACAGTCACACAACCAACTGTTTCTTGGACTACATGACCGAGTCACCAGACGGAAAGGTCGCGGTGGATGACTCATTCCAGAAAGAGATGCTGGTGGTGTTGAGGAAATACAGACACGCGCAAAAGAACAACCTTCTCCTGCTCGTCCCGTTCACCACCGTGCACCAGTACCTGTTCACGTTAAAACTGATTGCCCAAGAACTCTCTGTGATAGGCTCCGACGCGCTGTTCTACCTGGCTGCCGCGGTGTCGGACTTCTTCCTGCCCTCTTCCAGAGTGCCAGAACACAAGATCCAGTCTCAGGAGTCGGGAGGAAAACTAGTGGTGGATTTGGAGCCTGTTCCGAAATTCCTGAGCAGACTCGTGGACTCGTGGGCGCCGATCTCGATGATTGTGTCATTCAAGCTCGAGACGGATAGCTCGATTCTCATCAAGAAGGCCAAAGGAGCTCTGGAGAGATATAACCACCAGCTGGTGATCGGAAACCTGCTGCAGTCCAGAAAACAGGAGGTGGTATTTGTCACCAACGAGACCGAGAATTGGATCCGTCTCTCTGAGGAGCAGCTGGCCCAGAACGTCGACATTGAGTCGATCATCATCCCGGAAGTGATCAAGCTCCACGAGCAGACTATTGAGGAAAAGAGGAAAATGGGCCTATAGAACTCTATAATTTGGTTGTTCAATATATACACGGGTGGCGGTTCACAAGAACGACAAGCCGATGCCGTATTGTATGCCTTTGCGGAAGTCATCTCCCTGGTGAACCGCCACTGGCAGGGTGAAGTTGAGCTCAAACCTAGCTGCAGGGTGGGCGTACAGGATCCCGAAACCGGCCGAAACGTTCACTTGAGAAAAGAGACTCGAGAAGTTCTCTTGCCAGTTCTTGGACTGGTCCATGTCGGCCAGCTTACCAGCGTTCAAGAACGAATGGAGCTTGAAGTTGGAGTCTTTGGACACAAACGGCACTTTATGGAAGACACTGGCTCCCAAAGCAAAAAAGGCATCCCCTCCGATACTCATTCCCATATTTTTGGGTCCCAGTCCAGAAATCAAGAATCCTCTCAGATCGTTCGGACCGCCCAGTTGGAACTTGTCCATTGGATGAAGCAAAGAGCCCCCCAGCGGCTTGACAAAGCCAGATCTAGCTGTTAGGCCGAGCGAGCACGACGACGAAATTGCAAGTGCCTGTGCGAGCTCGAGCGTGGTCTTGACAAAGCCCGAACCAGGAAGGAAAGAGTACTCGAACGTGGACTTACACAGATGGCCTGTCGTGGGGAAAATAGGGAAATTTCTCGAGTCATGGCTCACAGAATAAACTATGCTTGATTTGAACGAGTCTCCGGCGCTGAAGAGATGGAAATTGTTGACCAGCGAGTTGTTTCGGTAGTTGTTGGGGGACGGCTCAAGCTTGATGGAACGGAGCAAAGTTTCGACGGACAGCTCATGAGTGACTTTGTCCTCGAATGGCAGGTGGTTGGAAGATATTTTGTTGGTGATTCCGTTGAGGCTTTGTTCGTGATAGGTCGTGTAGTCGATGAATCTAGAAGAGTGATAGATAATGGAATCGAACCTGTAGTTGGGAGAGTTGTTGATAGGGGTTGAAAAGTTGAGCAGGTATTGCGACCGATTTCTCGCTCCAATCTGGTTGGAAGCCATATTGGTGTCAAAATTGATACTTTCTCCACCTCCAAAGATGTTCTTCCACTGTAAGGAAAAGTAGCCGTCTCCCTCTCCATTTCCAACGTTCGTACCGACTTTCATGAACAACTTCTTCACAGGCTGGACATTGACATGGGCAGCAACTTCCAGGGTGTTCAGAGACGTAAAAGGGGATTTGTATGGGAGCGGTTCAACAGTGGTGGAGACGTCTTGGACGGCTCTGGTCTTGAGGAAATTGTATGAGGTTTGGTCGAGGTTTTGAAGAAACTGCTCGAGGGTCAGATGGTCATTTTTAGAGAGCAGAAGGTCGAGCTGCCTTTGTAAAAACGTGTCTCTGAACTGCTTCCCGGCTCCCGAGACATTCACCTGTGCCACTCTAACAGGTCTGCTCGCGTTCTCTCTCAGGACCGAGTCCATGGCCTGACGATTGTAGTCGAGAATCAGTTCCTGGCGCTGGATCTCAAGTTTCTCCTCGGGCAAGGGCGGCTTGTTGCCCGTCCCAAAAGTCTCCATAAACTGTTCGTTATGGCTGGTCATCGTGGGGATGTGGGTGGTGGAAACAGAGGATTGGGTGGGATGACTAGTGTGGACTCATTGATGTGAACGGTGTGATTAATTTGATTTCTCAAATTTTTCAGGCGGTGCAGGCGGTTTTTTTTTTTTTTTTTCAGATGAAAAACTCAGCCAGACTCCGTTATTTCTATTACCAAAAAACGGGTATCACTGGATGATTATTACCAGGGGATACGGGGATGCTTTATGAATGAGGTGTGCTGGAAGATACGGGAAGAGGGGCGCCTCAGGCCACAAGATGAGAGCATACCCTCGAAACCAGCTCTGGTGTAAGAGCAGACGAGAAATTTGCCGGGCTTCGGTTTTGTGAAAGCAGATTACTCGTTGGTTGTATTGATCAATTGGAGGAAGCATGTGACAAGAGCAGTAGAGTCAGTGAGGGATCCAGAATTCAATGGCTTGTGGACTATCCGCGAAAGAATAAAATCATAAGCGGCGTATCAAACGGGGACTGAAGGTATCGAAGGTCTTGAGGTGTGGGATACCTGAGGGAGCGAGGGAGCGAGCGAGCAACGAGCGCAGGGGTGTGGGGCTGTCGCCTGTGGGTTACAATTATTTAACCGGCAGTGTGGCAGAGTTTTCTACGTGACTACCGTCGTCTTTGCTAGTTGATCTTATTCCGACTGCGTTTTGACAACAATCCGATTCTCCTCAATTTCTCTTGTGCCACTTCGCCCCTGCTTCGACTTTTCTCCTCTCTCCTTTCTTTTCGATTTCGACCCCTTTTTCTTTTCTCTCTTTTTTTTTTTCACCGCCTTTATCTACTAGCGGAGTCACTTTTCAATTAATTCAGTCAGTCTCAATTTATGAAAATTTTCACCTTACAAATCAAACAATACGGCTGAATAGGGATCGCGCAGGACGACAAAGGACCGCTCTAAAGAACAATCGGAGAGGCCAAAACACACAAACTGATACCAGACAGGATAGCTCGGGCACACTTGCGCTAATCTAGCACAAATAAGCACCGAAAATTTATTAGACTGGTGCAAAAAAATAGACTTTGCAATAAATAGACTCCGTTTGGCATAGCACAAAATTTCTCGTCACCACTAACAGCATACCTCCACCCAACAATCGCAATGTGTGGTATTCTCGGTATAATTCTGGCTGACCAGCAGACAAACTGCGCATCTGAGCTTCTGGATGGGTGCTTGTTTCTCCAACACAGAGGACAGGATGCTGCGGGTATCGTGACCTGTGGAAACAGAGGTCGTCTGTACCAATGTAAGGGCAGTGGAATGGCTTCTGACGTGTTCACCCAGCAAAGAATGACCGGTCTTGTTGGAAACATGGGAATTGCTCATCTGAGATATCCGACCGCCGGATCGAGTGCGTCCTCTGAAGCCCAGCCTTTCTACGTTAACGCTCCTTTTGGAATCACGCTCAGTCACAACGGAAATCTGACCAACACAGATGAGCTCAAGAGATACATGGACGAAGTGGTGCACAGACACATCAACACGGACTCGGACTCTGAGCTTCTTCTGAACCTGTTTGCCAGTGAGCTGGCCACCTACGATAAGTCGAGAGTGAACAACCACGATATCTTCAGAGCGCTCAAGGGAGTCATGGAGAAGGTCCGTGGAGCCTACGCTTGCACATCGATGCTCGCGGGTTACGGAATCATTGGTTTCAGAGACCCTCACGGAATCAGACCGTTACTGATTGGAGAGAGACTCAACGAGGACGGATCGAAGGACTACATGCTGGCCTCCGAATCAGTCGTTCTCAAGGCAAACAAGTACCAAGTTTACAGAGACATTCTCCCAGGAGAGGCTGTCATAATACCAAAGTCCACGATGCAACCCGAGTTCAAGCAGGTGGTTCCCATGCAAACTTACACTCCAGACATCTTTGAGTATGTCTATTTTGCCAGACCAGACTCGGTTCTGGACGGAGTCAGCGTCTACCGTTCTCGTCTGGAGATGGGAACGAAGCTGGCACACAGCATTGCAGAGCAGTTCCAGGCTCGGGGTCAGGACGTGCGAAAGGAGATCGATGTCGTGATCCCAGTCCCAGACACTTCGAGACACTCTGCTCTCCAATGTGCCGTCTCGCTCGACGTGCCTTACAGAGAAGGTTTCATCAAGAACAGATACGTGGGCAGAACTTTCATCATGCCGGACCAGAAACAGAGACAAAGCTCTGTGAGAAGAAAGCTCAACGCGATGGCCTCCGAGTTCTACGGCAAGTCTGTTCTCTTGGTGGACGATTCCATTGTGAGGGGAACCACCTCCAAGGAGATCATCAACATGGCCAGAGAGGCTGGTGCTAGAAAAGTGTACATTGCTTCTTGCTGTCCTGCCATCAGACATAACCACATTTACGGTATCGATCTCGCCGACAACAGGGCCCTTGTTGGTTATAACAGATCGGACGACGAGATCGCAGAGGTTATCGGCGCCGACCATGTGTTTTACCAGAAGCTCGAGGATCTCATCGCCTGCTGTGTCAAAGACACGAAGCTCAAGGACCACGAGTTGGAGCTTGCTTTGACTCCAGTCGTGTCGAGAGACGACACGCTCAACTCGCAGCTTTTGAGCAACAACGTGGTGCCGGAGATCGATTCGTTCGAGGTGGGTGTCTTCACGGGCTCCTACGTGACCGGTGACGAGACGGAATACCTTTCTTTTGCTGAAAGGGCCCGTGCTCTGAACGAGAAGATCAAGGGTAAGGGCCTCAGCAAGGGCATGGAGAGTCTAGACATTGAGGATGTTAAAGCTGCTGTTGACATTTCTATTTTCAATAGCGGAGATTACTAGTAGAGTTAGTTTTGCCGGTTGGGGTTGTTTTCCGGAGTTGTATAAAGTGCCATGGCCGTTTTATAGAGGTAGCGGTGATTGATTTGTACGGAATGTATTCTGAAAAGTTGATGGGGTGCCATTTGAGATTTTGATTTTTTTTCGCACCCCTGAAAAACTAAAAAAAAAATTTTTTTTAAGAGGAAAATAACTTGATCAAAAGATACTCAGAAGTAGGTCAACACAGGACAGCCCTAGCCCTTAGAACACCATTACATCTGACCTGAAACATGGCCGCGCAACACTTGTCTACAGAAAGAGTGACCGATTCTGACCTGGAGTCTGCCGGGGAGGAGGAAGTGTCTTTTGAGCCTCCAAAGTCGTACAAACAAGTCACAGAACTCAAGAAGCTGTCGCAGCTGTCCGCAGACAAACTCAAGAAGAAGCAGCTCTGGCTGATCAAATGTCCTAGTGACCTCAACATCAAGAAAATTAAGAAACTTCCGGTCGACCTGGGGCTCGGAAATACCACGGAACTCAAAATCAAGGGCGCAACCTACACTGTGGAGGAAGACTCGAAAGCGGCAGGTAATGCTATCAACAAGTACAAGCTGTTGAGCGCTGCCAATGACAAAAAGACTCTCAAAGAGGTCGCTGGTGCCAGCTTCACCAAATTCTACAGCATCTCCGAAAAAGTGATCATACCTGAAATCAACTACTCGAAAGTGGTGGTCTCTAGGGAAGACGTGGAACAACATGAAGATCTGAGAATGAGACACTTCCCAACGGGATACGGCTCAAAAGATTTCGCCGAGTCCAGTGCACCCGTGACGAAGAGAAAGCTTGAGACCTCAGAGACCGATGACGCAGACAAGAAGAGAAAGAAGGAGAAGAAAGAGAAAAAGGAGAAGAAGGAGAAGAAGGAGAAAAAGGAAAAGAAGGAGAAGAAGAGCAAGAAGGCTTAAGCGGACGTCCCATTTGTATTTATAGTGCTTGTTAGTTGATGTATTGAAAATGCGATAACAAGGAACGAAACTATATGAAAGAAAATTTTAATGTACAGAAAAGCGTCCGAATTTTGGTTTCATTTTGGCTTGAATCACACCCCCTTGGAGTAGTCTTTGAGAATCCCCTTCATGTGCGTGTTGGTGACTTTACCTCTTCTAGGTTTCCTCTGCTTTCTCTCTTGGACTGGCGTGGCTTTCTTGTTTCTGATACTTTCTGGATCGACATTGGTAGGCTTGAGTCCGTTGTCCAGCAGCTTGAGAGTCAGCTCGTCCCCCTTAGGCACTTTCACCTTCGACCAAATATTGTAAAACTCCTCGTCCACCAGCCCCCCCATGGGATAGCTGCCGATATTGAGCCAGATATGTCTTGGGGAGTTCTCCTTCTTGGTCTTGTGGACAATGATCTTATTCTCCTTCTCGAGCTCGCAGATGGTCTCCAGACACCCGTTCCAACCGTCTTTTAGCTGTTTGACAGAAAGTCCCTGGAACGTTGGCTGGTTTTCGAGCACCTTGAGCAGATCCTCACCAGTCTTGATGTTGTGCAGCGACAGATACTCCAGCGTCTTATGCACTGGGTCGTACTTGATCCGGTCCACGTTCGACAGACACTTCAGCAGCTTGGGATCGACTCGAGTTCTCATGTATTTTTGCAATTCCTCCACCTTGACAGGTCTGTCGCTGCTCTTGATGAAATCCGATGCTGTCATGAGTCTGATCGACAGAGACGATCCCGGGGTATTTTCGGAGTCCAGGTCGCCATCGCCATCCATGCTGGCATCCCCGGCCCTTTCTAGATCTTCAGCAGAGTACTCGGAGGCCAACTTCGATCGTTTCGAGTCGGAGTCGTAGTCGGTGTCCGAGCTGAAACCTTTAGCACCTCTCTTGACTCCTGCCACTTTGTCATTTTCTACCGTTCTTCTTTGCAAAGGGAGAGTTGTGGAGCTGTTTCGGATAGACTTCTTGAAAGCACTCAGCTGCGACGCCAGGGGGTCGGACATGATACGGGTGCGGGTGTGTTTTCAAAGTGAGAACGCCACTGAACTCGCCACTGCAACTGGTTCAAGACACTGAAACTTTTTGTAAAAATGTACTTTTTCATGGCACTCTCCCCAGTCGCGACGACCTGAGCTTTTATTTTTTCTGGCCGATTTGCCCAAATTTTTTTTCACAGTATAAATAGACACAGATTCGCCGACTTTCAGCTCACTTTTTTACAACACCTCTCTCTTTCCGAAAATCAGGACTTTTGCCAGGTAGCAGTCGGGGTTTCGCATGGTTCATGTGACACGGAGCGTCGGGACGCTGCATGCTGGTTTGTTCGAGATTGAACGCACGGCGGCTCTTCGAGTCGTTGTGTTCTTTCAGCTTTAAAACCATCGTCGTTGGAGGTCTACCGCAAGGTATTGACTCATGAAATGATGATGACCTATAGTCTGATACATTTGCACTACGCTAGACGAGAGAGAGATTCTCGATTGTCAAGGGTGCATGTAGCGGGTGGTGGCCAAGACCAAGACAATGCTGTCTCTTGGTGGCCTCACATCGAGCCTTTCCACAGTGAGAGAGCTAGTACCAGTTTAGTAGTGTAGCTTAGTTACAATACCTCTCTTTCACGTACTTGCGACGACCTACAGTATCGAGCCAAACCCGTCTGCTTTTGATCGAACTCTGACCGCGAAGCCTTGCACGGTCGACTCGCATCACATGACGCTGTCCTGCTGTCGTCTCGGCGTTGTCCCACGACGACCCACCGTTGGCTCAGCATAAAAATTTTTCGAGACTTGGAAAAATGAAAAATGAAAAATAGAGCTCAAAAAAAAAACTGTGTTAAAAGATATTGTTCACCAACTCGAACTCTTCCATCTTGCTTGGTTCCCATTACACGCGCCTTGTATATACCGCACAGACACCGAGCCACAGCCCAATATGTCGCAAGCAGTGAGATCGGCCGTTACGACTGCTCTCCGGGCCTCCCGGACCATCACCAGAACAAACCCCGCTGTGTTGCATCCAGCTGTCCGTTCCAGACTGGCTCTGAGCTCGCAGTCCAGAGGTTACGCCGACAAGAAAGACCCAAGCAAGGAGTACAAGTCAATTCTGGATGAAGACCTGCTGGCCAAAGCCGGCGCAGACGTCAACGTCGACGAGCCCGCCACCAAGCAAGGAGAATCCGAGCAGCAAAAACAATCGAGCTCGAACCAAGATGACGAGTTTGGCCAGCCAAGAAAAAGAAGAAACAACGTCAAGTCCACGATCGACAAGAAGAAGGAGCGTCTTGCCAAGCTTTTCTGGTACTCGATGCTCGCAGGTGCCATTGGAGGTGGTGCTTACATCAGTAGAGACTGGGACCCTGTTGAGGAGAAAGACTACTACAACGCCGAGGAAAACGGGTACACTCCAGGCAAAATCTGGACACGTTTCAACAGAAGACTTTTGGGAGTCACCAACGTGTTCTCCGAGCCAGCTTTTACCGACCTTCTGCCTGCCCCACTCCCAGAGCCTTACAGACACCCATTGACTCTGGTTTTGGAGCTTGATGACTTGCTAGTCCACTCAGACTGGGATTACAAGAAGGGATGGAAGACCGCCAAAAGACCCGGCGTTGACTACTTCCTTGGTTACCTGTCCCAGTACTACGAGATTGTCATTTTCACCAAGTCTTCGATGGCTTTTGCCGAGACGACAGTGGCCAAGTTGGACCCATACCATGCGTTCATCTCTTACTCTCTGTTCCGCGAAGCTTGCAGATCCAATGACGGAAAGATCATCAAGGACTTGAGTCTGATGAACAGAGACCTGGCCAAGTTGGTGATGATCGACCCTAACGAGGACGGATACTCGATGCAGCCTGAGAACGCCATCCCAATCGACAAGTGGGAAGGCCAGCGTGACGACAGACTTGTTAGACTAATTCCATTCCTTGAGTACCTGGCCACCCAGCCAATCAAGGACGTGAGACCGATCTTGGCTTCGTTCAAGGACAAGAAGAAGATCCCTGAGGAGTTTGCCGAGAGAGAAGCCAGACTCAGAGAGCAGTGGGAGAAGGACCAGGCCAAGCTGAATGGCTCTTCGTTGACTTCTACGCTACTTGGTATGTCGCAAGTGAGACCAAGAAAGATGCCTTTGGACTTGATCAGACAGCAGGGACAACAGAACTACCTCAACATGTACAACTACCTCAAGGAGAACGGTGAGAAGTTGTTGAAGGAGGAACAAGAGAAGACCAAAGAGATGCTCGCAGACCAGAAACTGACCCTGGAGAAGCTTGTGACTGAAGGTATGCCTACTGCCGAGGACATCGCCAAGCAACAGGCTGCTATGCAGGAGAAGAATAAAAACTGAAGGATCCAACGATCCTTTGATGACTCTTGTGTTCTTTGAATATTGTTTTTGATGAGTTAATATGACATTGCTATCCTGCTACCTTTTTGTGTGTTGTGTATATAGTCTCAACTGTTTATTTCGATTTAGATTGTGCCTTGAATAGTATAGTAGGTTTTATCTTGTGTGCACGTAACAAGAGTTGCGGAACCCGCCCGGCGTTGCCTCCTCTCCGCCTTCAGTAATCGCCTTCGGAAACTCTCTTAATAAGCTCATGGGCAATGCTGCCTTTGGGAGGAAGGAAGACACCCTCGACGTCCTCCTCGCCCCTCAGCAACCCAGCAACCTGCTTTGCATCGAACCAACGGCAGTCGGAAAGTTCTTGGTCCAGATTCAAGTTGATCACCTCATTGATGCCATTGAAGTCCACTACACCAACACAACCAATCATCAGGCTCGCCGGGAACGGCCAAGGTTGACTAGCAATAATCTTGACGTCGTGGGCAGAGACACCTGTTTCCTCCCAGATTTCTCGCAGGGTGGCCTCTTCAATCGTTTCTCCAGGCTCCATGAACCCAGCAATACACGAATACATTGCCTTGCTGCCCTGATTCCGAACATGCCTCTTGTTATGTCCCAGAAGAATCTTGCTACCGTCCGAAGAAACTGCCCCCACAATCACCACTGGATCCGTGCGCGGGAAGCAGACATTGTTAACGGCGGTTCTCTTCACGGGACAGTCATTGGACTCGTCCGAAGTGCATCTGAGCCGCGTTCCTGCTTCAACAGGAACAACTTTTGATCCACACCCAGGACAACACTAATTGCGCATCAACCAATCCATATACATCTTGGAATACGCAAACAAAGAAGCCTCGTTCACACTCAACGAGGTACCTTGCGTCATGTTCTCAACAAAGGTGACATTGTCAGACAAAGAGCTCAAGAACTGTTGCAGATCGTCGCTTCTGGTGACATCCACCGAGAAGTATGGTGTCCCAGAGTAATCTTTGTACGAGAACAACGATGATGATTCGAGACCCGAATTGGTCGAATTGGTCACAACAAAATCCTTGGATAAGGAATTCTTACTGAAAAGGAATCTGTTGTCTGATCCGTCTTCATCTAGACCCAAAAATACACTAGTGATGACATCTCTGGTATGCTCCGATTTGGTGGCATTTAAAGTTGCCCATTCTTTCAGTAATCCTTGGAATTTCGGTGGCAATCCAGAAAACTCAACCACCAAAAGTCTGTGTCCGCCTTCAGGAGTCTTGAGCGAGTAGCACTGTACTCCATTACGACCATCTTGTCTATAAAAAACAAACTTAGTAGTGTTGTCGCAAACGGCTTGTTTCACAAACTCGGGATCTGATCGCAGAAACGAGAAGCGATTCAACGTGGTGGTGGTTCCGAAGAAAATATCCGACATCCTCAATCTGGATTTGGTAATCAGTGTGCGAGCAGAACTGTATGTTGTTGACGCTACTTTAAGCGATGTTCTGAACATTGACTGATGCTGAAGAGCAATGTGGAGTAAAATTTGAGGGGATTCGGAAAAACATTTTGATACAAAACTTTAGTGTATATTTCGAGGCAGTGAAGAATCTTTCAATGTGGAGACAAAAAGTACTTGAAATTTTGATCGTCTTGAATTCCAGGAGTTATCATCAAACTTACACCTACGCACATTGAAAAAAAACGACTGCCTTCGTTTGTCGTTATATAATACTAGATGTTAAGCAGTACACGCCCGGAGTTTGAGTCCTCAAGAAAGTCACCACCACCAAATCAAACATAAGATTAGCAAGAGAAAAAATATGGAAATTTTGCAGGCGATGGGAAATAAAAAGAAAACGAGTACAAGGTAATGAGCCTCTTTAAGAGACTATCAATTTGGAAAATAAGCCAAAACAATTCGCACTGTCCTTCTCGTACCTCATCGAGAGCCAAATATGGCGCAGTCGCTCGTACCATACTGAAATGTACTGTCAACAAGCATGCCGTATCGCGTCTAGTTGCCCCTCCCAGCTTAGCCAAGTTGGCCGACCGACACGCGTTTGAAGCTCCAGCGAGTCAAACCACGTGAAGCTTCATCAAGATACCTTCTCTCACGCCGGTAACTCGATAACAGAATTCCAAATATAACCCAGTCCAAAATCCAAGTCTTCTCAGATCCAAGTCAAAGTGGCATCATTTTGTTGTTCATTTGCTTGTGCTTGCGGTGGTTGTGGAGATTGTTGCTGTTGTTGAATCTGTTGCTGGGCTGGAGGAGTGATGTACTGCTGTGGCTGTGCTGCCTGAGCTCTGAAGCTTGGGTTTGGCGTGTTCGATGTAGGATCTGGTACTTGTTGCGCTTGGTTTTGAGGCTGTTGTAATAGCGGTTTGACAGTGGTGGAGTTTGTGGCTCCATTGAAGTTCTGGATCGGTTCTTGGTAGTACTGTTGTTGCGAAGATAGGTTTACTTGGTTTGGCGCCTGACCTTGCTTATCGTCCGCAGCTTTTTCTCCTTCCTCACCTTGAATGAGTTTTTGCTGCTGCTGCTGATCCTGTTGAGCTTGCTGGTGCTGCATCTGTTGCGCTTGTTGGTGCATCTTGTACTTGAAGACAGTCCAATCAAAAATATAGTCGTAGAGGTAGCCCTCTCTGCAGAACAAGTCCCTGAACAGTCTTCTCAAGTAGGTGTAGTCCGGTTTATCGTCAAATCTCAGAGCTCTGACGTAATTGAGATAGTGTCTGAATTCTGTTGGCAGGCCTCTTGCCAAAACTTCCGCCGGCGTTGCCATCTTCTTCTCAAGAATACGGTCATACTTCTGTCTCTTTGTGGCTGCTTTCAAACCTTGCCAAGGAAGCGAGCCACGGCAAAAGTATATCAGCACGTAACCAAGAGACTCCAAATCGTCTCTTCTCGATTGCTCGATACCCAAATGAGTGTTGATGGAAGCGTACCTGGCTGTACCAGTGAGGTTCTTGTTCTCTCTGTAAGGAATATGCAAATGAGTTCTTGGGTCTCTGAATTTCTTGGCTAGACCAAAATCAATAACATTGACCTGGGAGCCTTTCTTGCCGATTCCCATCAAGAAATTGTCCGGTTTGATGTCTCTGTGGATGAAACTTCTGGCGTGGATGAATTCGATTCTGCATAAAAGTTGATCCGCCAACAACAGCACAGTTTTGTATGAAAACTTTCTGTTGCAGTAATTGAAAAGATCCTCCAACGAAGGTCCCAACAAATCAATCACCATGGCGTTATAATCACATTCAGTACCAAACCACCGAACAAATGGAATTCCCACACCTCCACATAAGGCTTTATAAACTTTAGCCTCATATTCAAGTTGAGGGTGTTTGGCACGAACATTCTCAAGCTTGATCGCAACTTCTTCTCCTGAAATGATGTTTGTGCCAAGATAGATGTCTCCAAAAGATCCTGAACCTATCTTTCTGCCAATACGGTACTTTCTTCCCACTCTTAAATCCATTTTGTGAAAATGCTTTTTTTGGTTATTTTACGCCGATAATCTGCGCCTGTTGTTCTATCCAATACCAGGTGTCCACGAGGGTATTCAACCAGGGGTATAACAGTTCTTGAACCGGATCGCGTGTGCTCTACCAACAAATATATTGCTCTTATCAACAACAACTGATTGAACAGGACATATAATAAAAAAGATGAAGATGGCGGTATACAAGATCTAAAACTAAAACTCACTCAAAATGCAAATAATAATTTTTTTCCTGTCCCGGCCGCCGCCAGGCCAGCCTGGCGCCAACAAACTGCCGGCAGAATTAAATTTCTTTCCCCTCCGCGAGGTCGGATCCTACGGGGCAAAAAACCGACCTCCCCGTGCGGTCTACAAAGATATGTTTACTTGATGAGTCAAACAACCATAGCAGTTGAACTGATTTACACTGTGATTCAGCGCTATACAACGGGCCACTAACCAATTGTTCAATCATCTACAATTTCGCCTTGTTATATAGTGAACAATGTGCCATTCATTCATTCAAGCGTGCACTACAATTTCCCTTGTTCAATGAATTCGCCACGCCACGCCACGCCACGCCACGCAACGCCACTCCACGCCACGCACCGCGCGCACGCCTCTGTGATTCCCACGCGGATTCTAAAACTCACAACATCTCCTTCTGTGATAGTTGTTTCGAAATTTCTCGCTGATGGCGAGACAGCAGAATCTCAAATTACCCGGTTTTTGAGATATGCAAAATTGACACCTGCCGCGTAACTGTTACCCGGTGCATAGCCGTTTGTCGCGAACGGTTTCCAGGCGACGGGTTCGCGACAACGACGGCAACGACGCTTGAGGGTCGTCCCTTGGCCTTTTTGTGGCTGGTACTTTTTGAGTTTAACTGAGTATGCACACAAACGTTTCTTTTTTATGCATGCCAGCAGAAACTGTTTTGCTTACTAGAACATTTTTTTTTTTGTTTTCGTTTGCCTGATTGATAACAGTAGCTTATTGAGGGATCACCAGGTGGCGTGGCGTCATGTAGCCCGGTAGAGATTGCCCAGGGTAAAGAGCAAAATAACGATTAAATAGTAGCCTGTGATTGTAGGCCCTTGTAAAGATATTGCCGGAATTAATAACTTCTCGCGGATACCTCCCGGATCTAAGCATGAGTCTCGCGTGTGCAACAAAGTTGTAGTTTGTGCCTCAAAAATTCACGCTCCCTGTGTCCGCCCTTGCGTATTCCCTGTGAAATCGCCTGTCTCCCTGTATAAAACGGTGATCCCAGAAAGTTCGCACGGCGAGCGCCACCGCCCCATTGTTTGGCTTGATTGGTGCTTGTCTGTGATGCGTTTGTGTACAATCCGCAGTTTGACACTGTAAATATTTGGACCCACTTTCTGTCTCGTAGTATAAATAGCCCCTTCATCCCCCTTGCAAGATTTTTCCTGAAACCTTGCTTTTGTGTCTCTTTGAACCTCATCAATATCCAATTACTATTAATTACAAAATGTCTGCAGAAGAAGTAAGTTTAATTCAATATACTCTCTCGTTATCATTTGAGTCCAAGCCTGACTAACATCCATCAAGGCTCAACCCAAGGTCGCTGATGCCGCTGAGAACGCTGTTGAAAATGTTGAAAACACCGTTGCTGAGGCTGAACAAACTGTGAAGGAAACCGCTGCTGAAGCCAAGACCGACATTGCTGATGCTCAGAAAGACGCTACTGCTACCACCAAGTCCGAAGAGCCAAAGGGTTTCAAAAAGTACCTTGCTAAGGTCAAGAAGGTGTTTGATTTGTAAGTCAAACAACCAGACTCACTATCCAGCAATGGCTGTCGCTGTTTCACAAGCGAGTTGTGACACAACAGCTGCATGCTCTACACTGTGCGATTCCTGCTTGTAATTTTTGTCTCCATAATTCCTACCCTTTCTCATTAAATTTTCAAAGTCTCAGTATACTTTGTACTAATATGGCGAAACAGAACACCTGCCTGCGTGACAGGTTTTGTGTTTCGCCACGCAGATCCCTTTTGTTACTGTTGGCTTCCCCTTTTAATATATGGCTTTTGTCTTTTGATTTCAACTTCACTAAAAGAACCCTCCGATGCATGTCTACTTCGGGATTCTGGTGACCCTGTATCATAATTTGCAAATTGGGACAATAACAAGTTACGTTTGCCTTTGTTGCGAGAATCACGTTGTGCGTGCGTGTATGCGGCGATTGAAAAGTTGCAAGTACAACAGAATAGTAATAGCCCTTTAATTATGTCTCAGCCACACCTAGCTAAAAATAACATAAGTAAGCTCATCAGGGTAACTGCCCATTTTTTCTTCTGAAGTTTGAGCTCGCTTATATCAGTGCTGACATCAGCAAAATATTTTTTTTCAACTCATTGAACTTTTTTTTCTTCACCTGGTTTGTCGAAATGAAGTGAAAGAAAAGTCGTTTAAACATGCAAACAAAAACCTGCGATATTTTGATTTGATCGTATCGGGTGTCACTTCTGCTATTCATTTATCATGCTGATATCGTCAGTTCGTCAGGCGTCAAGAGTGCCGATATCTGCCAGAACAGTGCAGTTGCGTCTGTTCTCTGTGTCTGCCAGCCAGTTGGCTGTAGCCAAGTCCAAGTCGTTCAGTAAAAAGTCTGTCTACGATGGGTCCAAGAACAGGAAAGGTACTGGAAATGATAAAAACTTTGCCAATACCGTTGCCACTTCCAAGTTTGACAGATTGGCCAAAGACAGAGAACTTCTCAACAAGTTGCCAAACCTGGATACGAAGCAGTTGAAACTGAATCAGGTCGTCAAGTTCCCAGAACATGCCCTCGCGAGAATGCATGCTGCTGGCTCGTTCGCTCGGAGAACGTTTACCGAACTTTTCCACAAGCCAGTGACTCTTGCCAGATCCAAGGAAACTGCTCAACTATTTAAGTTCTACGAAAAGAGTTTACAATCACCTTCCAGAGACAACCGACTTATGCTCACCGGTCCCTCTGGTGTTGGAAAGACATCTCTGATCGCACAATTCCACGCATTCTTGCTTAACGAGCAGGCCAATGCTTTCCTTTTGCCTATCACTAATCCAGAGTCGTTCCTTGATGGTTCCAACAATTTCAACTACAACCAGAGAACGCAGTTGTATGAGCAACCAATGGCCTCCAGAAAGTTTTTGAAGAAACTTTTGAGGATAAACAGACCCGTTTTGCAAAAATTGGTTCACGAAGAAGATTTTGAACCAATTTATGATACAAAAAACCAGAGAAAAAACGCCGCTCTATCTGGTGGATTCACTTTGGAGCAGTTCGTCGAACATGTGTTGAAGCGTAATCTCAATACGAACCACGCTTTGAAAGTCTTGATAGAGCAGTTATCCAAACAGGATAAGTACCCAGTTTTTGTCACCGTTGACAACTTCACTGCTTTCACACAGAGAGCCACCACTGCCTACAGAGACGTGCGCAACACTCCAATCTACTTCCAAAAGTTTGATCTAGTGAACACTGTGCTCAAGATTGTGAACGGTACCACTTCGTTCCCTAAAGGTGCTGTTCTGACGGCTACGAGTGGGAATGTGTTAAAAAACCAAACGATTGATGTTGCTCTGGGATTGAGAGAGCCAAACTACTACGCCAAATCTGAGCAATGGGATCAGGAGTTTACCAATTTCCTCAGAGAGAATGGTGGCTTGGCCAACCTTGAAGTCTCCAAACTGTCCCTTGACGAAGTGAGAGTCTTGGTGAACCACTTTTTACAGGCAGATCTTATCTTCAACGAGTACCAAAGAGATCAGATGTTGGAGCAGATGTCTTACTCGGAGTACGTTCAGAGATTGGCCGAGAAGAAGTATGTTGCTTCCGCCAACGGTAACCCCAAGCTGCTTGTTAGATCGTGTGTGATCGATTACGTTTAGTGAGTGAGATTCGAGGTGTTCATTTCCATGTATATACGAAGTATGAGGAAGCAATAAAGATTTGAAATAGTACAAGAACCAGTATTGTCACACAAATATGAAAGGGTCTGAGTATGAGATGTTGAGCAAGCAGAAGACACTAGCGGGACGACTACATTTGCCAGCTTCCATCTCTTGTCTTAGCCATTATAAGAATGATCGTCATCGTCTATCGCACTCACACCACCTACTGTCTTTTTATTTGATTCGCTCTTTATAATATTACAGGTACGTACAACGTCTTCACGAGTCGCCTGCCTCTCCATACTTCGGACTATGTGTCTTGCTGTAAGTAGGCAACTCCTCAAAACCATCCGACTCATAAAACTCTTCATCATCGTCTTCGATCTTATTTGGTTTAGGCTCCTCGCGCATTGGTCTCTTTTGCTGGGGCTCTTCGGCAGACGGTTGGGGTGGTCTTGGACGCTTGGGGGCCTGATGTGGGTCCTGAGCCTTTGCAAGCTGCTGCTGTTTGTGTTTTTCTCTATCAGTCCACCGTTGCTTGATTTCCTCTTCGGCGGCCATCAGCTCTTCTTTGCTAACTGAGTCTTCGATGGATTTGAGCACTTTGAGCACCACATTGATGAAATTTCCATTGTACTTATCGTCTCTGAAACGAAGCAGCTTCCATTGACCTTCTTTGTTTCTCCGAACCTCGGCAATACGTCCGTTGAACGATTCACCAGTTTTCTTGAGGACCTGCCACTCCTTTTCCGATATCGTGAGCTGGTTCCATTCCTCGTAATTCTTGAAACTGGCTTTGTACTCTCCGTCGTTGGCTCTTATGTTCGCCTCAACATCCTCATCCTCCAAAGAGTCTTCCCCTCCTTTCCAAACATACAACTTGATTTCTGGAGTCGCATCGTAATCAGGATACTCTCTATTGGGATCATGTTTTGGAAGCTCTTCATCCACAAAGATTGGGAATTCCAGCTTCAGCTTGAAGTCAATTGTGTTCTCTTCTGCAGGCTTCCATTTCAACAACGTTGGGTCGGTTCCAGGCAAATAAGGGGTATCGCAGCATGTTAAAATGAGCCCATCAGAAACGTATGTGAGATTTTTCATTTCTTTGAAGATCTTGCTAATTTTGAATGGCTGAGTCATGTTCTTGAAATCTAATTTGAACGGGAATTGAGCACATGCATCCGGAAAAGTACGTCTGAGCTCCATGTAAGGCTTATGGAATTCATGCTGTGCGTGATAGAGTCGCTTCCAGAGGTTTTTGTGCATCACGCTATTCATATCCATTGCTAAACAGTCAAATATCAGGTACCTCATCTCCTTCACTCCTGTCACTGGATTTTTGCTCCAGACTAGTTCTCCATCAACAATGGTTCCATTATGAGAAGAGTCGAAGTTCTTCGAAGTTCTGGGGAAATGGAAACCTGGTATCATGTAATACTCATTCTCTCTGTTGATCAAAAACGTTCCTTCTTCTCCTGTATCCTGGTTTATGAGCACATATAGTAGACATCTCAGTCCGTCACTTTTCTCGCAGACCAGATAGTCTCTATTTTTGAGCACGTTCAAGTGCTCTCTGGTGAAACTCACGGGTTGCGACCCGGGGAATGAGTTATAGCGTGTGTGAAGAATTTGTGAGACCTTTGACTTGAGGTAATTGGCCACTTCCTCCGACACAAGGTCGCCTGGCATGTCAGGGACACCTCTATCGTCATCCATCCTGGAGTTAATGTAAATATATGCTTTATCAAGCTAGCAAAAGACTATGTTGTTGGGAAGCTGTGGTAAACACGCTGGACAGATGATTGAGCAATGGCCGTGAAAAAGCTTCTGACTCCTGAACAATGGGTTTCACGATGCTGTAAAGGACTTCTGGGGGTGTTGAGACCAACGACAAGTAAACACAACAGTCGTGAAAAATGAAGTTTTTCGGGTCGTCAGAGAAAAAACCGGGTCGCCCCAGAACATCTCTGCACCGTCAGGTGGAAGTCAGAATACACGAGGAACAAAAAAGCTTCATGGATTTTGAACGATTCCAAAGAAGATGTGGAAGGCTGGACTCGAGAGTGCAGTGTAAATACTAATGCTGTGGCTCCCATGGAGTCTTTTAGTGTCATGGGAACAGTGTCGTCTTGTCAACAAAATGGAGTCCTACAAACACATCTGAGCATCAACTTTCTTGGGCTGTTGCATACCGAAACTGATATGTTTGTATGAGCTGACGATCGACTCTACTGACTTCTTTTGCAGCACAATGTAGCTTTTCCTATCTTACAGGGAATGTAAAATGCCAACTTCTTTGCGATATCCGTACCTTTACAACTGGCTTCAACTCTGCGACATCCTGAAGGCGCAAGAGAACCTTCGTTTCAAGTCAAAAGAAGCTAAAGAGTAGTATACGTTGTAAACCGATCACCTCTCGCTGTTCAAACGTCCCCAACTCCAATCACCAGAATTGCCTCGCCTCAGTCTTTTCATCCCCATCGAAAAATGGGTCTGGAAAAAGGTTCCAAAATTGGGTGATCTAAATTTTCATTTCCCACCAACTTTTCTCATGCCCGCCACTTTCTTGTTCGTTGGTAAAGCGAGTTGTGTCTACCTTCGTTGGAGCACGGGCGTTTGCGAGATTTTGTGTCCAGGGTACTGAGTGGGACTCACAGGGTTACGATCAGAGACTTCGATCGCCAAACCAAATCTGATTGGTGTAGCCGAGTTTGAGCTTGCGAGAACGGGGTCTTCACAGGAAATAACCTGACACCTAGAGATACAGGACTGTGGAAAGGCTACTTTACAGACCCAGAGTCATCTTTAGAGGTTTGCCAACCATCCTTCACTACCAATTTGGCCCAGTTCCCACGCACACTGTACCGTTTCGTCAATTTGGCGGAACCGTCATCATCATCAATCCTCCCAACTAAGCTTGCATTTTACATCTCACAATGGAATCTTCTCGCCCCAAACGTCGAACTACAGTCAACGTCAACTACAAGGAGAAAGGCGAGTTTGATTTTGGCGTGCAGAATGACAATTCTGCCTCTTCATCGGCCGGATCGGCCACCCCAAGTTCGAAAAAAAGCTCCAAAAAATCGGATAATACAGCAACAGATCCGGCTTCACGCTCTACAAAGCCAGCTCCAAAAATCCCAGACAAATTGAGGGACGAGTACGTGCCAGTGGATGAGGTGGTACCGCTGAACTGGGTGCCTCCCTCCGAACAGAACACCCGTTTCAACACGGTCTTGGACCTGAAATCGGCCAAAGTTGAGAATAATGTGCTCATGCTAAAAAATGGAGAAAAAGTGCGAAAGGGTGATTATATTTATATGATTTGTGAACCTCCTGGGGAGCCATTTTACATTGCGAGGGTGGTCGGCTTTGCCAAGAAGGACAAGAACCTCACCAGCAAAAGCGCCAAAAACTATTTATTCGAAGTATGTTGGTTTTACAGACCTCGAGACCTCAACAGGACCGCTTCGGACTCTCGTGTGTTGTATGCCTCGCTTCACAAGGACGAATGTCCCTTGCAAAGCTTCCGCGGTCTGGTCACTGTCAGGCACAAATGGGAAATAGACGATCTGGACGCCTACAGGTCGCAACCAAACACTTTCTACTTTGACAAACTCTACGACAGGTACATGATCAAGATGTACGATGTCTTGCCGACCAAGAAACTCATCAACCTCCCGCCAAACTTCTACGAAGCACTCCACAAGCGATTCGAGTACGTCTTCGTTGAGGTTGGAAGAGGCCAAGACTTGCTGGCCGACCCGAAAAACTGTGAGAAATGCCTGCAATGGGCTGCTTCTTCAGACTCCATCCAGTGTCTCAAGTGCGAAAAGATCTATCACTTGCTCTGTGTGGACCCTCCGATCATCAACAAGCCAAAAAGAGGATTCGCATGGTTTTGTGCCGCTTGCAATAGAGAAATCGAGAATGAGATGAGCGAAAAGAGAGGACATATGTTAGAGAAGAGCCAGCCCTCGCAAATAGTGGCCTCTCTGAGCCAGCAGGAGGATAGCGGCGACTCACAAAGCTCACACGATCCGGATGATATCAAGGCTGAACAATCAGAGCAGAGTCAGGGTCCATTCGAATCGGACCTCCCTCGTGTGGCTCGATACGAACAGTTGGCAGCCAAGTTTCTCGAATCTGATGTCGAAATCTCGTTTAAACAACGAAGGAACCTCGAAGAGTGGCCGTACAGATATCTTGGGATGCACGCCAAATTAGAAGACGCTCTCGATCTCCAAGATCGTCCGTACGCAAGAGCCGCTTCCAGATTGGGGTCAAGACATCAGTTCACATGCATGGTGGACTGGTTCGATCATCCGGTGCAGTACTACGACCCAGAAAACTTGCAAAGCGCTCGTCCAAAATCGTCCAAAAAGAAAGGCGGTAGTCGCAAGTCCAACAATAGAAACTCCCTATCTCCAACTCCGGAGGAGGAAGATGGCCAATTGCAACGACTGCCTCCTCCGAAGGAGTATCAGGACGTTCCAGTAAGCGAATATCCGAAGTGGCTTCAGCCACGGCCAAAAGGATATATTGAAAGGGGTACCGAGAACACTGCCGAACTACTATGGAAACAGCCAGAAGACGATAGTATCGACGTTGAAAAGTACATCGAGGACTGTGCACCGTTTGCTGAGAAACTTGGAATGATTCCAACGACGCCGAACTTTGTGGACGCCGTCTTGAAAGCTCTCATGGAATGTGACTATAACGTAGCCAAAGCCAGAGCTATCGTGGCCACTTTTACGCGTGAATCTCTGAGAGAACCAACGTTTTCTGCAGATGAGATTTCTCGTTTCGAAGAGTCTGTCAGGGAAAACGGCAGTGAGCTATATCCCGTTTACAAAGACGTTGCTACACAACCTTTAGCAATGGTGGTTCGGTTCTACTATCTCTGGAAAAAGACCAAAAATGGACATCTGATCTGGGATAACTTCAAAGGACGCTCCAAAAATAGGCTCAAGAAAAACTCCAAGAATGTGGGGCTGGACTTATCAAACGCAGCCGACGACGGCGCCTACAGCGACGAAAAGATCGCCAAACAGAATACCCTGTTTCAGTGCAAGTACTGTCAGACTCATGAGTCGTCACAGTGGTTCAAGATTTCCGGTTCGTTGGTACCAGCCTCGAGAGAAGATGTGTGTGTTGGTCTTTGTGTGCGTTGTGCTCGAATCTGGAGACGGTATGGCGTTGAATGGGAGGATCCAAATGAAGTTTTGAAGAGACAGAACCAGCGAGGAGGGTCTGGATGGAAGCGGAAGTACGAATACGAGCTTCTGGAGGACGCTCGGCTCATAATGGAGGCCAGAGAACGGTATCTCATGAGACCTCGAAAGATAGCGGCAAACAGCAAGACTGGTAGCTCGAAACCAGCAGCTTCAGAACCTGCTCAATTGAACAATACAAAAACGGCTTCTTCTGATTCTTCCAAGAAAAAGGTGACATCATCCACGAAACCATTGAAGACTGAAGATAAAACGAATAACAAATCTACAATTCCAGTGGTGAAAAGAGAGCCTTCCGAAGTGATTATCAAGGCGGAAAAGCAGTCTAAAATAAAGTCTTTGAAGTTGAAAAAGAATGGTAATGGCAGTGTCGAGAATGAGCCAACCCAGAAGTCGTTCAAAGTCACCATTCCTTGCGCAGATACTCGAGGTGAAGCTCAGAACATTTCAGGCACAGAAAAGAAGAAGCTTTCTAAGGCCAAAAAAAGAGGCTCCCCAGAGTCAGACCACGACGCACAATCGAAAAAGAAGCAGAAAGCCGTGAAATCCGAGAAATCTCCCGAATTCAAAAGCAACTCCGTTGCCAACGCCATGAGCAGCAGGTACTGGAGCAAGTACGAGATCTTCAACCCGTTTGATCTTGGCAGCGATATCTCGGTGTACTCGATTCCTCAAACCAAGAGTGCCATGAAAGAGCTGTCAACGTTATGGAAGAATCAAATCTCAAAACAGTCCAAGCTAGGTATGGACGCTGGCTCGTTTTACACCAGTGCCGTTGTGCCGTCAACTGGATCCGACAAGTTGCCGCTTTTTGATCCAAAGTTGAGACCTTGTTGTGTTTGTCGAACCCCCGAGGGTGAAAAAGACGCGGACATGATCAAGGAAATGCTCATATGTGTCAATTGTGGCTTGAACGTTCATGCTTCATGCTATGGAGTTCAACTACCAGTTACAAAAGAGCCAAACTCACCCATGGCTTCTGAGTTCAAGTGGGTATGCGATCCTTGCTCCAACGATCTTCATCCGCTAGTCTCTACGCACTACTCGTGCAATTTGTGCATTGCTAGAGAGACAGACCACGATAACGCGATCAAAGGAGCTAGTATTTCAGTTCCGGATGCTTTGAAAAGAACCAATAGCGGAAAATGGTGCCATGCCATATGCGCTGTGTTTAGCTCTGGGTGTGAGTTCGGCAACGCTGAAACCATGCAACCAGTTTTTGGCACAGAAGTTCTGTTATACAAAAACGCATCCAAGATCTGTGGTATTTGTGGCGCCAATGGTGGAGGTCAGGTTCATTGTCAAGTTTGTTCAAGATCGTTGCATGTCACGTGCTGCCAGGATACTCCAGGGTCTTTTGTTGGATTTGAGTTGTCGCAAAACTCGGAGGTCAGCGGTCCCACTGTGAAGTTGAGAGATGGTGGACTGAGCGGCAAACCTCTTCCTGTGGTTATCTGCAATACGCATTTACTGGACTCTGAAAGGGCGAAACGGTTGGTTCCATTGCGGGCAATGGTGAGATTGAAGGGCAAGAAAGAAGCTATTCCGTTGATCAAAGCGTACTGCCAGGAAGCCAAGACGTGCAATCTGACTAACTCGGGAGAGATGTGGCACAAAATCTACAAGAGATCGCTGGAGTTGACGCAATCTTCGATATTTGCAGAGCCAGCGACTCAACAGACGTTTTCCGAGTTCGATGTCGCTCATAGATGCAAGTACTGCAAAAACTTGAGATCTCTATGTTGGTACAATGACTCTGAGGATCCTACAGAAAAGGTGTGTCATCAGTGCTATGTTCGGCTGAAAAATGATGAGGGATTGATCGATGTTCTGCCTGATGTCTCGCAGGTGAACCGGGTGTCGCTGGATGGATCTAAGTTTGGTGTTTCGGGACTGAATGATGGGGTCAGAGTTGGTGGTAGTACGAGGATTTCGATCCAAGACATGTTGTCATGAGGCTTGATAGACAGCGGACAAAATGACGAGCGCAGTGAGTTGTTTGTCCAGGTGTTTACTCAACAAGCTCAAAATTACAGGTTTCTCTCCGCATATAATCATATGTCATTAGGCTTTTACAGTATGCAATAATATCACAAAAAGTCATTTTAATTGTACAAATCATGTCAACACAGGTCAAGGGGGGCAAATAAGAAACCGTCGTCAAGTTGTTGAGATTGGCTGGAACTTCCTCAACCTACTCTTCCAGGTACCCCCTTTGTAACACTGTCTCTATGCGCTCGATCTCGTCCAAGGAACTTGCCTCAGCCAGTTGCTGTTTCAATCTCTTTTTGTCCTCCTCGCTCAGTTTTTTAACAGTCATGCGCATCTCTTTGTCCACTTTTGATTCGGTATCAACGACTCGCACCTTTTTGGCCGTCAATATGGATACAGCCAGCTCGCTGGGCTCACTTTTTGAACCGAATAGCTCGCTTGCAGCTTTCCTCTCGCTTAGCTTCACTTTCTCGAAATCTAAAACCTCCAGTGAGGAGATGGTCCAAATGGCAAAAAGCCTGTAATGCTCAAGTTTTGTGAGCGGATTTCCCGAAAGGTACAAGTTGTGCAGTGATTCTGTCGCTTGCAGAGGTACAAGGTCAATGAGGTTGGCCAGGCTGTTGTTGATTAGCGACAGAGTGGTAAGATTCGGGGCGTTTTCCACCACCTGCGGGTCGATCGTTGATAAGCGATTGCTGGCTAGCAGCAAAGTCTTGAGTCTTCTGAGTCTCGGGATGTTTTCGAGCACTCTAATCTCGTTGTCCGTGAGGTCGATGGCCTCGTAGAGGTCTCTGGTTTCCTCGAGACTCTCGATAACGGTAGTTTGCAGGCCTCGCAGGGACAGCACGCGCTCCTGGGCCGGGTTGAAATACGACGCAGCGTCTGTTACCACCGATGCTGTGAGCTTCATGAGATCTTGCTGGTGCCGGCGCGCTGGTATTAGTGGTATCGAGTCTATCTTCTAGCTTAGCTTGTCTTGGTTTACTTTGTCTTGCAAAAATTTTTAGTTAGGAAAAAATATTACTTGGTAGTAGCGAGCTTCCCAAAAGCCGGGATTTGCAAAAACACTCAAATTATTCAATCGTTGATCGCTATATTATCCGCTTCATATAAACGAACTTTGACTCACATTTCCATATATACAGATGACGCTTCCCCTACTCGTCCAGAGACAACTTCGATCTATCGCTGGGCAGGATCTTGCCTCCCTCAGGTTCGTACTTGTTCTTGGTAGCGATTCTCAGCTTCTCTTCCTCTTCTGGAGTCAATGGCTCGACAGTCTCGTTCGGCGACACAAACTCAAAGTCGCCAAAACCAAACGCACGGTCACTGATCTTGTTCAGCACGTACAGTTGCATCTTCACGTAACGCACAGTGGCCTCGAGCTTCACCAGATCAACGTTCTTGTCTCCGTTGAACACGTTTCTCCAGAGAGCACCAGCGAGAACAGCATCAGACTCGGAAGCGAGAGCCTCATCGTACGAGAAGACGATACCCATCAGCTGCGAGTGGAAATCCTTCATGTACGTGTCTCTGATTCTCCCAGAAAGAACATTCATCTCTTCACTCAAACGCAGCTCGATGTCTTTGAAAAACTTGTCCACGAGTTTCTGCTGGTAGTTCTTTCCCTCTTTGAAAGGCATGGCTCTCATCCTCACAAACAGCAGCCACACGTGCAAGGATGTGATCTGGAACCACTCGGCAAAAGTCCGTGGAAGTCCCAGTGTTTCGTACCAGAAAATAGCCGTCTCAGAAAGCGGGTCGTTACGGTACTGTAGCGACTGGTCTTTGCACATGTAGTAGTACTTGGATCCACCCATGGAACCTGCTCTCACGTTGTCCATATCGATGCGGAACAGAGAGATGAAAGACTCTCCCAAAGCTCTCTGCCAGCGTGGCATCGAGAAGTTTTCAGCCTCATAGTACGGCTTGGGCAGCTTCTGTTTGGGGTTCACGTCTTTGTCTGGAGTGTCTGGGTTCTCGATCTTTGGGAGGCTCGACTTGGATGCCAGCTCTTTGGGCGACACCTGGCTAGAAGCCGGGCTGTGGCTGGACTCAAAACGGAGCCCGGCGGCTCTTCTCAAGTACACCGCATGCGTACGGCTCGTTTTTGCGAGGTTTCTCGTGAGCATCTTGCGTGGTGGTGTAATGCAGTGATAACCAGTTATCGATGTATATGTTGCTGAAAATTTTATCGACTTGAATAATTCAAAAAAAAAAATATATCTGAATTATTTTTTGAGCAATCCACTTACTTGTTTTACAATCTCCAATTCAACCATTGGCCTGATGTAGCCACCACCTGGTACGCTCGCTATTAGTACAAAAACGATCAAATCACTTAGTAAATAGAATCTGTATAGTACAATGCCACAATCGGCCGGGAAGATGAGGAAGTGCGGAAACAGGCTTCCGAGAGTAGTCCAACAACCAGCATTCAAGTGAAGGTGCACAAACCTTCACGGAACAATCTTAATCAATCGACGCTGACGAGTAGCGAAGTGTCGCCAGCTAGTTGAGATTCCCCGGAGATCGCAACCAACAGGACTGCCCATGTGCTTGTGAGGCTGGATTTCTCAAGAATCCAATGACACTTGGCCACTTTTTTTGTTGATGGAGACAGACTGAGCTCCGATCAATCACCCAGCTGTCGGTCTATGACCCAAAATCCAGCCGCCGGCTACACCTCCAGTCCCGTAAACTCACAAGTCGCTTCGCTCGTTGTTCGGAGATCGCTGTCAGTCGCTCATCATTCTTTATCTCCGTCCCCCCTTCTTCCCCTTCTTCCGGCTTTTCGTATTGGTCACTCTCGGCTCATCGTAATGACTGTGTCCGAAAGTCTCGATAGCTATCGAGTTCACCCAAGAAAGAACATTCTGCCGGTCCCTGTCCTGCTGTAGAGCAGCAAGAGTCTCCTTGGCGGCTTCTACACGGGCGATCTTGGCCTCTCTTTCCTTCTGTTTCCGTCTCATGGCCTCTCGTCTGGCCACTCTCTGCGCGGGCTTCACCTCCAATTTGGCTCTCTTGGCAGCAATCCGCTCGCTAATCTCCTCTCTCCGGCGCTTTTTCACCATGTCTTCGGCAGCAGCGCGTCTCGTGCGAGGCTTGACCTCTTCCTCCTCGGTCTCAGATGTTAGATCAATACTCTCTGTCTCGGACATCGGATCGTTGGCATCTTCAGGATCAGACTCCCCATCCTCGCTAATTGCATTCTCGGCAATAATCTTTTCCAGCCGGAGTTCATCCTCAGACTTCCGGCCAATACCCAGCGACTTCACTCGCGAGCTCAGACTGCTCTTGATCTGGTCCTGCAAGTCCCCTAATTCTTTCTTGAGCTGCTTCTCCCGCTCTCCTTCTGCATTGAGCCACTCCATCAGCTCGTCAACCTGGGTGGGAAGCTCCAGATATCCCCAGTCGGTCGAAGACATCAGAACGCTCTCGCCTTCTTCCAGAACTTTTCTTTCCACTGGACTGTAACTTCTCTCGGCAGCAGCCCCAAATTGGTCCACCACAATGTGGCCATTCGAGTCTTTCACTTGACCGTCTTCAAACTGCAATCCAAGCAGCTCTTTCACGGTCTTCGAGAACGCTGCTCCGACTTTCTTGGTAACTTCCCCTTCTTCTGTCTCCTCTTCTTCATCTTCAATGATCTCTACTTTCATCGAATCATTCCATTGCTTCAACTTGTCGTCGGTAAACTTCAACAGCACTCTTCTGTCTTCATCTCCTGGCCCCTGAACCCACAGTCGGCCCATCAGATACGTATCTTCCACATACTCAGAGTCCTCATCATCCTCATCTTCCAATAATCCGGAAGAAGATTCTTCATCCTCATCGCTTCTTCCTCCCCCGCCGGTCGTCAGGCTGGGCAAACCGTTTTTCTCAAACCACCAGTACCGGTTATACAGTCTGTCCCGACCGATATACCGCACTCTTTGACAGTCAATTTCATTCAGCTTCCTTTCAAAGTCTCTTTTGCTCAGTCGATACTCGTTGATCGCCTTCACTTTATCAGTCCTGAGTTTCACCAGCTTCAAAAACTCAGGATTCCCAGCACAAACGGCCTTTTCGAGCTCCGAAGGCTCTAGAGGCAGCACAATCTTGTTCTGACGACCCCCGCGTCTTTTGGAGATGGTGATTGACTCCTTGGCCTGCAAATCGAGCTCCTCGTTGCGAATCCGCTCCTCCAATAGTGTCGTGTCCATCTTCTCCAGAGTCTCAGAGATTTCCTTTTGGATCCCAGTGTACTCCTCCATGGCCACTTTCAGCTCCTTGATGATCTCCAAACGTTCTCTGCGGAAATTCGTCGCGTCCTCAAGACATTTCTCCATGTATGAGCGCACGACTGTTCCGTTCACCAAAAGAGACATCAAAATCGCCAGCGATTTAGCTCGGTCTTGGGGACCCATACTCTCATAAAAGTTGTGAACCAACGTTTCCGGGTTCACTTGACCATCTCCAGGAGCCAAGATCTCGTAGACTCTGGTGATATCTGCCTTGAACTCTGGAACAAATTCCACAGAAGACAGAATACCAATCAGAATCACCAGCCAGCTGCCTTCTTTGAATTGTCTTTTGGCCAGTCTGTCTTGCCAGGATGTCTTCTTGTAGTTGAGAAGAGCATAGGCATTATGATTGATTTCTTCCTCCTCTTCTTCAGAAAGCTCGTGGTCCTCTTCTTCCTCTTCCTCGCTGTGAACAACTTCCACTTTCGTATCCTCCTCTTCGCCGTCTTCCGCCTCTTCGTCTGCCTCATCCGGCCCTCCTTGTTGCAAATTCTCCTTCGGGAGAGTCACTAAAATGTTCTTATCCTCGCTCATGTAAGCCTTGAAAAGCGAACAGTAGATCTCTGTCAGCAAAGGACAGTCGTTCTCCTCGTCTTGCCAGCACATGGCAGCATAGAAATCGTCAAACGTGAAGTTGTCGATGTAAAATGCCTTGGCGTACATGTTGATGAAGATCCACACCTCCAGCATATCCGAGGCATCGTCCACTTTTTCGAGTCGTTGAAGCTGAGGCTTTTGGGCTGCCACCGCTTTGAAAGGCAGCAAAAGGTCCTCGACAGGCCCAGCAGAACGCAACTTCGACTGTCCATTCGGTCTATTCCCTCCCAAAGGAGTCACGCTTCTTGAATCTATAGGCGTGGAAAGCTTCAGCTTCGCCACTGGGGCAGGCAGAATGTCGACAAAAGAATTGCCTGGAACGGGGGATAGAATTGCGGGGTCGCCTGATTCGGCAAATAGCTTGTCCTTAGCAGCCTGTTGTATTTTGCGGAACGTGATGTTGAGGCTCTTGAAAAAACGCAGACACTTCTCGTGGTGCCAGACCTTGATTCTGCGGTCCAAAACGTGGTGGTAGATATGGTCTGGCGGGTAAGTTACCTTGGTGGAAAAAGGTATCGAGCTGACAATGAAGTTGACTACGTTCGGATCAAATTTGTCCAAAATGGTGACTCCCGCATATTCAAAGAGGCTCAAAATTTTGATCTTGGTAGCAGGATCGTTTTCTGTGTCTTTGGTATCCTCGAAATAAACCACCGTCTTTTTCAATGCCTCATACCACTTATCTTTCCACTCTTGCAAAGACATTCCAGCTTCCTGTTCATAAGCGGTGGGGGGTGTTTCTTTGAGAGTCTCAAAGACGTGGTCAGAGACAGGATTAGCTGGCCCCGAAGGTTTTGGTTTGATGGGCAGGATGCGCGCCTTTTTGCGGTTAAGCTCGTCGGCAGACTGCTCAAAAGCCTTGAGATGAGGAGGATATTCCAAGGAAATACGATACTTCTTGGCACTCGACTCTCTCAGCACCCAGGGAGCCCCAATTCGGTTTGAACGCGTCAGGTTCATTTTCAGAAACGTCTTGACGTACCACTTGGTGAACGCGTTTCTCTCTCTGGAGATCTGGGACGCCGAATTCACTGTGGTCTCAACTCCATTCTCCAGGAGAACTCGGTACGAGCAATAACCGGCTCTCACGGTGCCGTCGGGCAGGTTGATAGCGTTGAAACGGGCCTTCTCTCGCACAATCCCGCGCGCTTTCTCGCCAGAATCCGACCGGATCACCACCTGGTCGCCAGGGAAGAAATCATCCTTGAACTTGGTATACACTTCGTCGACGAGACCGTCGATCCTGGCAGTAGTGGAGAACGAGACATACCTTAGAATCGGCTCTTTCACGGGCTCTGGAAATTTGGCTTCCATCAACTCTAGCTCGTTGCGTTCCACTTTGAGCGCTTCAAAAAAGGTGAAATTGGAGTTACCGGATGTCTCGCACACAAACTTCTTGATGTTGTAGTAACTCATTCTGCCTAGGTATTCTTCGTAGTTTAGAAACCACTCTCCGGTTTCTGGGATATGCCAGACTTCGGTGTTCATATCAAAATCATCTGGGATATCGGGAGGTGGCACAAACTCCACTGCCTTCCTTTTGAAGAGAACCTAGAGGGCAAAACAGTTAGTCCCACTGTCACAACACTAGACGACAGATACGTCGCCATATTCCAAATCTTCAAACAAACTCACCATTTTGTAGTCGGGCAAACAGTCGTCGAGTCTGTTGAGCACGATCTAACCCGTAAACCTCGTCGATAACAAGCGAAAAAACAACGTTGTCCTTGTCGGTAGACGGAAGAAAAACACCTTGCCAGTTCAGCACGTTTACAAAATATGTTTCAACAAATACTCGTTCAGTGTACGGGAAAAAGTGATCTGAAAGAAAGAAGGAAAATAGAAGGTCGTGCGCGCGTAAAACCGATGCGAGTTCCCGAGAATAGTGGGAAGACCAAAGGAGGGAAGCTGAAAAGCGGGACTCCTTGATGGCGATAATTGTAGCTCTGATCGGCAACAATCGTCTCTGTTCTCCATGTTTGCGTCCAAGATCTGACATTCCCGGACTTTCTTTGGTTATCGCTTTTCATTCTTATTAAAACACGCTCTCATACGCTCCCCTAAGAAAAGCCCTGCAGCCGCATCGCTGCAACAGAGCCTCCTCCGAACAATAACTACAATATCTGCAAACGCACAGTTTTTAATCGCGAATCTCATGAGCGTCGATCGTCGCAAAATTCGCGCTCCGACGCCAGTCTTCTCCAACTAGTTTTTCAAGACTACAAAATCCTAGTGTTTGAAATTTCCAAATGACTTAATTTCAAAAAGATAAGGTGGACAGCACCATCGACCAAACGCAGAGTGCAGCAGACCGTTCGAAAGCCCTTGGATTCCTTTACAAGTGGCACTAGCTGAGTGGTGATTTTTTTTGCTGCCCGGACGGATTATATACAGATACTTAATTCCCGCTGCAGGCTCACTTGTAAAGGAACCCGAACCAGCTCTGTTTTGCCTTCTCGCGCTCATCCTTGGGCTGGAACACGTCGATGTTGGCCTTGATCTTGGCAATGGCTTCCTCGGGCCCGTACTGTCTTCCAAGAACATCGATGAACTCTCCGTCAGGGTCCATGAAGTAGAAGAAGATCGAGTGGTCGACCAAGTAGTCCTGGCCAGGCTTGAGGTCACGAGGAGTCGAGAAGTACACTCTGTAGTTTTTGCAACAACGCTTGATCTCGTCGTACTCGCCCGTGAGTCCAATGATCGTCGGGTGGAAATCGGTGAGGTACTCCTTGATCACCTCTGGAGTGTCCCTTGCCGGGTCGCACGTGATGAAAATGGGTTGTATGTCGATGTTGTGACGAGTCTTGAGTCCGTCCAGGATCTGGCCCAGTTTATCCAGCTCATCTGGACAGATGTCCGGGCAATGTGTGAAGCCGAAGTAAACTAGCGAAAACTTGCCCTTGAGTTTCTCCTCAGTGAATGGTTCCCCGTTGGTATCGATGAGGTTGAACGGACCGCCAATCAACGGCTTTCCCATACCTCTGTTCTGCTCGGCTTCGTTTCTAAGCTTGATCTTTTCCTTTTCGTTGTTGAACACATACGTCAGAGCTGATCCCACAACAACGAAGAGTACAGCCGCTTTCCAGGTGACAAACTCAATCGGATTCTTCTTGATCGTTTGTTTGCTGTAGTCAGAGCCACCGATGGGAAGCCTCGACAACGGTTTCCGCTTCTTCGTTGGAGCGGCGGCTTCTTCCTTTGGGGTCTCGGTGTTGAATCTCATGATTGTCGACGAGAATGTTCTCGCTTGCAAGGCGAGTCCCAGACTTGGGACCATGCGCACTGGTCCAGTACGAAGACGTAACATTATGAGTACAGTTGTCGTATAGAAAGCGATTAGCCAGCGTATATTCACAGAGCAAAGACTAGCTCGGCTTTTTTGCACTGGCAAATCAATTTTCATAAATTTTTCACTCTAGCATGTTTTTTGCACCTAGTGACTGCTTACGTCATCCAAACCCCGAAAACGGGATCAAGCCTACTGAATTTGATGAGTTATTAGTGATGAATGAGAACTGCTGGTTGTAATCATGATGACATTGGCCAAAGCTTATCAATCTCCCATTTCCAATTTCTGCAACATCGCTTAGCTCGACGAGCCGCGCTACTTGCATCTTCAAAAGCATCAATTATATTCATTGCCAGGACAAACAACTATAAAAGACAACGCCCACTAGTTCTTACCAGCACCGGCTCTGAAGTAGATGACATCACCATCCTCAACAACATACTCCTTACCCTTTTGCAACAGTTTTCCGGCAGCCTTGACAGCGACCTCATCACCAAGCTCGATCAAGTCGTCGTACTTCATGACGTTGGCCAGGATGAAAGTTTTCATCAAGTCGGTGTGAATGACACCAGCAGCCTGAGGAGCCTTGGTTCCGTCTCTGATGGTCCACTCTCTGACTTCGTCCTTCTCACCAGCTGTGAAGAAAGAAATCAAGTCAAGCTTCTTTCTCATCAAGGTGATAATCTTTGGCAAGATAGATGGAGCACCAACTCTCTTCTCCTCCTCCTCTCTCTCTTCATCGGTCTCCATTTGGGACAATCTCTCCTCGAAGGAAACAGACAGAGGGATGATAACATCACCCGGAGAGTACTTGTCGACCCACTCCTTGATCTTCAGCAAGTGCTTGTTCTTCTTTCTGACAAAGTCTCTCTCGGACAAGTTGATAAGGTAGATGGTTGGCTTGGCAGTCAAGAGGTACATACTGTTGATGATCTCAACCTCTTTTGGAGTCCAGGACTGGTTGGCAACTCTTTGTCCGCTCTTGAGCAACTCGATCAGGTTCTCAACAAAGACACCCTCCTCCTTCTTTTGCTTCACCTCCAAAGACTGACCACCTCTCTTGGTGATCTTTTGGATACCTTCCAAGTGCCTTTCGGCAAACTCGATATCCTTGAGTCTCAACTCGTTGGAGATGATCTCCAAATCTCTGCATGGGTTGACGTCACCCTCAATGTGGATGATGTCGGCATCGTCAAAGCATCTGACAACCTGGTAGATGGCATCAACAGCTCTGATGTTGGACAAGAAAGCGTTACCCAGACCTTCTCCATTAGCAGCACCCTTGGTCAAACCAGCAATATCGTAGATGGTGATGTATGCAGGAACCTTCTTTGGTGGCTTGTACATGTCGTAAAGCTTGTCCAATCTCTCAGAAGGAACAATCACACGAGCCTCTTCTGGCTCAATCGTGGCAAATGGGTAGTTGGCTGGGTTACCCAATGGACATCTGGTGATGGCTTGGAAGAAGGTCGACTTACCCACATTGGCCAGACCAACAATACCCGACTTCAGGTTGTTACCTGGTCTTCCCAGCAACACTTTCTTCTCTTCAACTTGCTTCTTTGGAGGCATGGTGTTTCTTATGGACAGATATTCCGAATATAAAATCCTTCTTGTCGATTCTATTTTCCTCTTCCAACGTACCTCTTACGAGCAGAACTTCTTTTTTTGCACTCCCTACTACTACAAGGTCGAAATCTCAGCTCAGCAAAAAAAATTTTCAAACTCCTCGAACCAAAAATCTCAATCAATATATGAGATGCCCTACTTTATTAACAATCCGACTTTGACGCTGGATTTTCTAGCCAGTCGCCAAAATTTTTGAGACGATCCTGCTCCGCATTCTCATCTACAACATCCTGGCTTTTCTTGTATCGCGAATGGCCATCGTACTTGGCAGCAACCAGCTTCTGGCCTCCAAAATAGCGCCCGTTCATTCTCTCCACACACCGGTCAGCAGCAACTGAGCTCTTGAATCGCACCGAAACAATTCCTTCGGGCTCCAAATCGTACACCTCTACCTTGGTCACCTCCCCTAGCTCCTCGCAGCCTTCTCTAATATCGTCCTTGATGTCAAGAACAGCCGTATCGCTCTCTTGCAGCTCTGAGAGCGTAAAACAATGCTGCAATATCACCACCTTCTCCTCCCGCAAGCGCCGCGTCTCATCGTCGGTCCCATCCTCGTCGTCCGACCATGCAGTGGCTCTCCTATTGATTTCAGTGATCTTGCTTCGAAGCCTAGTTTTCTCTTTCAAGTCCATTTTTTTCAACGTCGGAGGCCGCTTCTCTCGCTCTTTCTCTGCCGAGAATTGCGCTTTCGATACCCTCATTACTGCAGAATCACTCAAACGTAACTTGGTGCCATCGAGTAGTTCCAGTGCCAGCTGACAGCTCTCTTCTCGTAGATACTCAACCAAACAGTCGCCCTTGAAGTGGCCTTCTTCGTCCTTGTACATTTTGATCTTCTTGTTACCAGTCTTGAAATCTTCAGCCAATATGCCGTATTTGCTGAAGACGCTCGATATCTCACTCAATTCGGCATCCAACGGTAGTCCGCTCACATAGACGCACGTGTTGCGTCGCTGTTTGGCTTCTTTCAAGCGTTGTTTCTCCTTCCGAAGCTCCTCTAGTTTCCGTCGCTTCTCCCTTTTGAGCTCCTCGCTGGCATCGTTCGATTCCAATGGATGTTTTCCGTTGCTCTCAGGAACCGAATCCTCCAGTAAGGGCAGCCATCGCTCCAAGATTGGGTTGTACTCGTAGTCTTCACCTGCTTCAGGGTCTTCCAAAATCCATCGATCTTTCAATTTGTCAAACGACAATTTCTCGGCGATTTCGACTGGGAGTTTGTCGGGAGCCTTGCCTTGTATCTGGTCTATGAGAGGCATTATCAATACTGAGGTCCGAGTCTTTGGAAACCCATTGTCCAAGGCCGAGTGAGGATGATTGAAATATTTTTTTTTCTTTAGACGTAATAAGTGCATGTCGAATCGAGTATCTAAATCAAAAAGATTCCGCGTATCACGTGACCTGAGCTCTTCACCAGCGGGCAGTGCTGGGCGGGTCAAGCTATGGTGAATCAGCTAGCAGTCGCTGTCCAACAGTCGGTATCGCTGAGCAAAGGATCAATTCGTGACACCAGAAACCAACCAATCGTTGTCAAAAATAGCTGGCACCAATCACCTGCTGCAAGTCGCCCCTAACTCCTGCATAATGCTTCCCCACCTTACGTTTTTGGCACCCAAAGTATTTCCCCTGATTTCAGTAGTGGGAATATCATTAAACCGATTGTCGGATTTTCCACAGTTATCGAATTTCGAGGCAAAACCAAATTGCTGCAAGGTGAAAAAGTATATAAGGTGGTGATGTCCTCTTTGGCGGGGTAGAACCCAATTGTCATTTCTACTTCTTTGCTCCTACACAAAGTAACCTAACTCAATTGTACTCAATTAGATTCAATTGCACATCAAAATGGCCACTATCAAACTTAACAACGGAATTGAGATCCCACAGATCGGCTTTGGCTGCTGGAAGGTCGAGAACTCAATCTGTGCTGACCAAATTTACGAAGCTATCAAGGTGGGCTACCGTCTTTTCGACGGTGCCATGGACTATGGTAATGAGAAGGAGGTTGGTGAAGGAATCAACAGAGCCATCAAGGACGGCCTTGTCAAAAGAGAGGATGTTGTTGTTGTTTCCAAACTGTGGAACTCTTTCCATCACCCAGACAACGTTAAAAAGGCTATCAAGAAGGTTCTTGGCGACTTGAACTTGGACTATCTCGACGTTTTTTACATCCACTTTCCAATTGCCCAAAAATTCGTGCCATTTGAAGAGAAATACCCCCCAGGATTCTACTGCGGTCCTAACGGCTGGGAGTTTGAGGATGTTCCATTGGCCACCACCTGGAAGGCATTGGAGGACCTTGTTGATCAAGGACTCGTCAAGTCTATTGGTATCTCAAACTTCTCGGGTGCCCTCATCCAAGATCTGCTCAGATCTTGTCGTATCAAGCCACAGTTGCTCCAAATTGAGCACCACCCGTACTTGACTCAGGAAAGACTCATTGAATACGTCAAGTCCGAAGACATTGCCATCACTGCCTACTCCTCGTTCGGCCCGCAATCCTTTGTTGAGCTGGATCACCCAAAAGCAACTGACAGCATTGGCTTGTTCAAACACGAGACTGTCGTGTCCATTGCCAACAAGCACAAAGTGTCTGCTTCCAAGGTTCTGCTCAGATGGGCCACTCAAAGAGGCTTGTTGATTATTCCAAAGTCGAACAAGAAGGAGAGATTGATCGAGAACTTGGAGGTCAACAACTTTGATCTGTCCGAGGAGGATCTCGCTGCCATCAGCGCTCTTGACATCGGTCTTAGATTCAACGACCCATGGACCTGGAACAAGATCCCAACTTTCATTTGATTGCAGTCAATTCTTTGTGTATACAGCTTGCTGTACATATTTTTCCGATTTATAGTGACACCTTGAGAATGTAAAGTTGGTTCATGAATGCGACAAAAACGATCACGTGACCTTGTGTGCGATAGCGAAAAATCATGCAAGGGCTATGTAACTTCTTCCCCTTTGAAAAAATCGATACCTAGCTCATATCAAATTGATAATCAGCGTATTCACTTCCTCTAAGCATGCCCTTAAAAACAAGTATGGCCGTCTTGAATAAGAACTTGAGAATTGCGCTGTTGCAATTCATTGCCGGCTCCGACAAAAAAGCCAACCTCAAAAAGGTTGGCGACCTTGTGGCTACTGCATTGCAGAAAGACCCAAAGCTGGATGTTTTGGTCCTGCCTGAATGCTTCAACTCTCCATACTCTGTGGATGAGTTCAAGAATTACTGCGAGAAGATTCCAAGCGGGGAGACCACCACTTTTCTTTCGGAACTGGCCAAGCAAAACAAAATCAACATCGTTGGAGGCTCTTTTCCAGAGCAGGGCGAGGACAACAAAATCTATAACACATCTTTGTCTTTCGATAAGGATGGAAAGATCATCGGCAAGCACAGAAAAGTTCACTTGTTTGACATTGACATTCCAGGAAAGATGACTTTCAAAGAATCTGTCAGTCTCGCCCCTGGTAACAAAGCTACTGTTTTTGATCTGGACTCCTTTGGTAAAGTCGGACTTGGAATCTGCTACGACATCCGGTTCCCAGAATTGGCGATGGTGGCTGCCAGACAAGGAGCAGGAATCATGTTTTACCCTGGAGCATTCAACACGGTGACAGGCCCAAAGTTCTGGACCAAATTTGCAGTGGCTAGAGCCATTGATAACCAAGTGTACGTTGTCATGTGTTCTCCTGCCAGAAATGTTGGTGGAGACGGTTACCAAGCGTACGGACACTCCATGGTTGTTGATCCCAACGGAGATGTGCTCGTTGAAGCAGGCCATGACGAGGAGATCGTGTACTGCGAGTTAAAGCCCGAGGTCATCGATGAAGCCAGAGCGAGTATACCCATCACTGTCCAGCGCAGATTCGATGTGTACCACAACGTTGCAGACGATGCAGTTGCCGGAGACGTTTGAAAAGTGCGGGCTCATTCCGTAAGGGGTATATTGACCGAGTGAGATTCCAGATCCGCCAAGTTCGCGGAGAAAAAATATTTTAGTATGAATTGAAGAAGTATGTGTAGCTTGAACAGTTCTTTGTGAGTAGATGAATCCCAGGATCCAACAATCTGACAAGAGCAGCAGAGAGGCAGGTTTCTCAAGATAAGCAATCAAAATGCTCAGTCCCATTGCCGTAAATGCTCTTTACAGTGGCAGGCTCGCGGTGAAGCGTCGTCCATATCCTCACATTTTGAGATATTCATCTTACTCCACATTCAAGACTGATTACAGATTTGTGCCCAAATGCCCCGATCCCGAGTACGACACCGGCTGTACACACTGTGAGATCCCTGCTTTCCCCAAAAACAAGCAGCTTGACCCGACCAAGCCTCTTCGAAACTCAAAAGCCAATCCATGGAAGCACATCCTCGTACTTTCGGGGGATCCAGATTACAAGAACTGGCCGAGCCGATTCGAAATGGCTCCGGGAACCATAATTTCGGAGATACAAAAACACAAGAGAACTATTGTGGATCCGTTCCATCCTATTCTGGCTAGCATGACATCATTAGAAGAGACTGCAAGTGAACCTGGCCACACAGTCTTAGCACTATACCCAGACGGGATCAAGGTCCAGGTGCCTGACGAAAACGTTGAGGAATTCATGATTGGGTATTTGAGCTTTCCCCCAGAAGGTCTAGAAGAGGAGGATCTGGCCAATTTCCGTGCCTTACAAGAACAATTCCGCAGTCAGTTCAAATCTTCCAGTCTCGACAACGATCTGGTGCTCATATGTGGCCATCTTAAAAGGGATGTGCGGTGTGGAGAGTTGGCTCCTCTCATATCCAACGAGTTCCAGGCCACTTTGAAATCTCACAACTTGCTTTATTCCAAAGAAAACCCGCAAGGAATCAAGCTTGGCTACATCTCGCATATTGGAGGACACGTGTACGCGGGAAACGTGTTAATTTTTAAAAGAAATGGTGACTCCATCTGGTATGGCCGCGTGATGCCTCACCATGTGCAAGGCATTGTCAAAGAGACGCTTGTTGGGTCAAGTATTATCGAGGAATTGTTTAGAGGGTAATGAATGTAGATGTAAACTTTTTTTTTGCATTGCCTGCTGACGTAATTCTATGACGCGGAGATAACCCGAATCGGGAATCAATAGGGGGTGTGATGCAAGTTTTTCGTAAAAACTCGGGCAACAGAGGAGCTTTTGAAAAATGTCATGACCTTCGCTGACCTACGCGGCCCCTGCGGATTGTAATTTTTTTTCTACGATTGTCTTATTTGTGATCAGCGGGAGCCTGAGTCCGAGCCCCGGACATTCGCGGTGGAGTTGCAGAAAATAACGGTCAGCAGCCCGCCGTAATCTTCGCAGGCCCCCCGTGGCTCCCGTAGGAACTGGGTAGCTTCCCTGGCGGCTGCCTGCCGCCTGGTCATTCGCTTTTTTTTTTTTACTTGGTCTGGGGAAATTTCAATATGGAGGGGCTCTTTTGTAGGATTTCTTTGATGGGGGTGACAGAAGTTTTTTTAGAGTGTGATTGAAAAAAGCCCTTTTTGTTTTAGTTTTGCCTTGTTGTGTTATTCATCAGTATAGGACTGAGTGATTAATACCACTCGAAAGGCCGAAGGTTGATAGCTTGTGCGTGCTCTATTCTGCCGCACCAAACGGTTCCCAGCCTTATGCGGACGCAGACGCAGAATTGTGGCATATAATCAGTTTATTACATTAACAAAGTGCAAGAATGAGCCATTTGGATAACCGAAAGAAGTCACCTCCATTTTTGGAGTTGAGCCAGTCAACTTTACAATTATTGCACCAGAACAGAGAACAACTCTCTGCAATCAATTTTGATAACGTTTTGACTTTATGGACTACATTGATCAAATCGAGTGACTTCATCAAAAACGGGAAAAGATTGGAGAACATAAGCTGGCGTGTTGTTAACAGAAACTTGTTGTTGAAAAGCGATTTCGACTACAACGACTTCTCTACTCTCATACAAATCTCCACAGGTTCTACAGAGCAAATTGAGCTCCCCAGCAAGAAAGATCCTACGAAACGCGCGTCGAACGATGTTAACTCTTCCGTGACAAGGCAGGCCGCAACCTTTCCAATACAATCAGTTCACTCTTCGCCTCCATTGAATTCCACGCCGCATCCACCGAGACCTACTTTGCTTAGTACAAACTCGGCCTCGAGACCAAAGAGTCAGCCACAAGTGGAGACTATTCATGGAGCTACAGAGATCACTGCAGAGGTGTCTGCCAGTGAACACGAATCTGATGAAGAAGATCATGAAGCTACACCCCAGTTGTCAAGAATATCACTCACTCAAGAGAATTTGAAACATCAGCAAAGTCTTATTCAACGCCAGCGCTCCAAGCATGAAAAACATTCGGATGTCAGCATCCACACCAAAAAAGGCCCCACTCCTGAAAATACCGACAAAGCCAGGGCCCGCATGTTTTACATAGAGAACACCCCTTCGCCCGACCAAGAGGACGACACCAGATTCCAGGCTGTCATGCAGCAGCGTCAGCAGCATCAACATCAACAACCTTCTCGAATGAAATCGCCGCCAAATGCGCCTAGAGTCAGAAGCCTTTTCCACCAGCAGCAAATGCAGCAACAGCTTCATACCCTTCCGCACGAAAAGATTACATCGAATCAGCCTAAGCCCATGCCAAAAGTGTCTAATCTTCCAATCTCGCCAAACCATATCGAAAAGGGGGTCATTCAAGACCATCATCGTACTAATCGACATCCACATCCACCACATCCACCACATCCACCACATCCACAATTACATCATCAACCTCCGCCCAGTCATCTCAAGCAAGTTCACTCCCATCATGAGGACCCTGAATCGAACACCGTTAGTCACCATCGCCCGCATTCTTCGTTGACTCACGGATCGAACCTCGAGCTTGCAGTTGCTCCTTCGCCGCAATCGGAAACCCAAAGATCGCAAGTGTCGCTGTTTGACAAGAGCAACAACCACCAAGAGGAGCACACCCAGAAGATTCTTTTTTCGTCGGATGACGAGTTTTCAGATGGCTCGGACTGGTCCTCGCTGTCTGGCGATTCTGAATTTGACGACGATGATGATGTTGAAGAGGAGCATCTCGATTTCAACAAGACAGACTCATATGGTAAACCTTCTGAAGAGCCCACAATGAAAAGGTCGCTTCTAAGTGGTTTATTCCTCGACAAAATGCCCGAGGAGCATGAAAGTCAAAAAGGTGGTCGTGAGGTTGTCTCTTCTGAGCCTAAACCTGCTCGTCATAACGTGAAAGACGGACCCAAACTGATTTTATCACCAACTTTGCCCTCAACCTCCCACTCCAACGTCCATTTGAATCCTGAGCACTTGGATCCTGTCACGATGAATTCTAGAGCCTCGACATCATCCAGCAACGTGAACGCGCAAGCCAACGTGATATCGCAGCCAAACGAGGGCACAGCACCGCAGTTGTTGAAACGCACATCCAACAGTGCGGTGGAGGGCCACCACGAAGTGTCACAGCGGCCCCAACTTGGCAGGAACAACTCCAATGGCATTCAGCATCTCGTGTCGAAATCGGCTCTTTCTTTGGCTTCTTTCTTTGCCAACAATAGAAGACCACATCCCGCTGCTGGAGACTTGTACAATGGACACTATGACAGGCACCATGAATCGAATGCTCCTCCAACAGCAGCTACGTTGCTTCCTACCGCTTTGTCAACTCACATGTTTCTTCCTACGGCAAGCATGCACAGGCAGTCGAGAGCAGGAGGAAGACCTCCAAATTCTTCCGGAGCCTCAAAGCTTTCCAATAACGTGTATATATCCCAGGAAAATGGGTCAAGTTCAAGGAAAGTGTCGCCAGTGTCGCATCATCAGGGCTCTAGTTCTCGTCATTCGAACCATTGCCGCAGGAGCTTCAAAGAGCATTCGGACGAAATTCCGCTGCCTCAAGACTATGAGAAAAGAGATGCGACCAGCGAATCTACCTACTCTTCTAGCGTTAAATCGACAACCACTTCGATTGACATCCCAGGTTCTCGATCAAGAGCCGGGTCCATTTTTGGTGGCAGCGACGCAGATCATTTGAGCCACTCCATTAAAAAAGGAAGCTACATGCAACAGAGACCAAAGATGGACAAACGGACGAGCTCGTATCACCTGACGAGAACTTCACCTTCGACGACGATGATGGATGTAATTTCCAAAGAGCTCCCGTCGAATATTGTTGACTCGATAAATAACGAGAACAAGTTAATTCATGCCTCCTCGACGAATCTCGCTGACCTCTTTGCGCAGTCTCGTGCAGCGAGCGAACCTCTTGAGAGTGAGCCTGACGGGGATTCCCATGACAACTACAGCCTAGAAAACCATATTGCCAACGGAATCATGGGCAACAAGCTCAAGTTGCTGCCCTCTGAGTCTGCTTTACAAGGAGCATTGAACGACAACTTCATTGATGATAGTCTGATCAATGGAGCTGCTGGAATTGACGAGCAGCGAGATGAGTGGGAGGACAATATGGATTATCACGCCAGAGGTTGGTGAGTTTTGCTTATCAGAACGAAATTGTTGGTCTATCACCGACTTGCATGTATAATAATCGTATGACCATGACATAGAAAGACGAGTGGCGAGCGAAGCGATACACAAGTTGTGTGTTCGGGGTCTCGGCAACTTGAACCGGCTTGACCGATTTGGCTTGGCGACTTTGTTTTGCTGGTTGTTTGAGTAGCTTGGCTGATTTTAATGACAACATACTAGATACACTTACAATCAATTGAATACAATACCTAATCGATAATGCGCTCAAATCGGTCAGTTTTGTACACAAACTCATAGCCAGGGAATCATTTTAGACTTTTGAGAAGGGTTTGGTAGCAGTTCATATAGTTTTGGAGAGAATAGAATGGTGCAGCTAGTCAAAATTTTGAATAATCTAGAGCTGGGTGTATTCCTGAGCTGAGTATGAAATGCATTATTACACAGCCTCGAATGAGTTTGAATTTTTAAAGGTCAACTGCAATGCTCTTTCTGTCAGGGTGGCTTTCACTACTCTACTTGAGAAAAGATACAAAGTAAAGATGGCCAAACCAGGCAGAAACAAGACAGTCACACCCAAGTCCGATGCTAATGGGGCGTTGAGCAAACCCTATGAATTTCCGGGTTCCATACTATCGCTAAACACGTCGCCGCAGCTATTGTACAAGCCCAGATTCGAGTCGATAATACCCAACCAAATCTTTAAGATAGACAAGTTTCTCACGTCCAGCCAGTGTAAGGATTTGATCGCCAGTGTGGAACGTGACCTTCCACTAGCGACGACACCGTTGGTCAAATCAAAACTCTACGCTGCGAGAGTGAACGATCGTACTTCTGTGTCTGATGCAACGACAGCCGAGATAATGTTCGATTTTTTCAGCCAGCTTCTTACGAAAAACTCTCTCGAGGACAAACTGGTAGACTGGATCGCAAGCGATATGGATGGATCGGTCGGGTTCAACCCGAATTTGCGGATCTACAGGTACACAAAAGGTCATTACTTTGGCAAACATTACGACGAGTCTGTCCGCATTTCCAAAAACAGATCAACGAGATGGACCGTTCTCATTTATCTGAGCGGCGAAGAACTCGATGGGGGCAAAACGGTTTTCTATACGATGAAAAAGGGCTCAGATGCAGTTGTAGCAGTGAAGCCTGAGACTGGGATGGCCCTGTTTCACAAGCATGGAGACGACTGTCTGCTGCACGAGGCCGAGGAGGTCAAGCGCGGCGAGAAATGGGTTTTCAGGACTGACGTGGTTTTTTGAAGAGCCAGCCACTGGTTTGATAGTTCGTTGTTCATATATTCAGTAATCTTTATTCACTATGTGATCACAAACGAGTTATTCAGAAGACTCTTTAAAAAGTCATTACGACCCACTATAAACTCGCTTCGCCCGTCATTCGTATATACAGAAGTGGTTATGTTTTCGCAGAATCACAACGTCAAGTCCTTGAAGCGGAGAATTGCGTTGTTGTTGAATCCTCTGACACCACAATCCTTCACGGATAATTCGCTCAATCTCTCGTATTCTTTCTCCAACTCCGTCTTTCTCTCAACCTTCGCTGACGACTGGTTGGCTCCTCCCACCTGGATCTGCTTGACGTAATCGGAATCAACCAAGTATCCTCTTCTCTTTGGGTCGGAGTAGTACAGAATATCGCGTCTTGCAATAGGCTTGGCCTGAAGAGGAAGGTATCCTCTCTTGCGAATGAACCAGTGTGGAGAATGGTGGGCTCTGTATCCCAAAGCTCTGGAGTAGTATCTGGCGGTGAAAGAGCCACCATTCTTTTCGATAGCCTCGATAGCGGGCTGAGATGCCTTAGTCGCCTCCACCTTGATGTTCAGCTTGAACAGTCCTGCGCCGGTACCAAGAATGGCCACACCGTCTTTCATTGTACCACTAATCAAACCCACTTGTTTCATTTTCCGCATGGTCAAAACTTCCCCAGGCTGTAAATCGAGTTTGCCCTGGTCGTAGAACTTCTGGATTCTGACCAAAGGAACTTCGTTCAGATCCAACTTTTGCGGTCTGTAAAATCCTCTCTTTGGGAATAACTTGTAAATCGGCGTCTGACCACCTTCGAACCAGTGGGGCACCGATCCTCTGGCCTTCTGACCTTTCTGACCTCTTCCCGACGTCTTACCATACCCAGATCCAGGACCACGTCCCAATCTCTTCTGGTTGACTTGTGAGTTTGGTGCCGGACCCAACGAGGAAAGCATAGAAACTCCTCGTTGTTGTTGCGTTATGCCCGACTTTGCAGACAAGCCCAAAATTGCTCGTAGCTTGAACATTATTGTGACCGAGTTTGAGACTCTTTTGATGACAAACGATAAATGGACACGAATCTAAGTTGATGTCGTTACAATTTGTACTTGATGATTTTGTCGTTTTTTCATGTCTTTGTAGTCCATCGAGTGAAAGAAAAAAAAAATCAGTGAGGAAGTATTCATATTGGGTACGCCACTACCTTTGTATGCACCTCTGCACCAGATGTCAGATCTACAATGTCTACCGTTATCCACTATTCCTTCCTCTTGTCAACTATATCTTACAAACGACTCAATTTTCTCTGCCTGCGGGAAACCAGCCCCACACGCTTGTCACGACGAACCTCCAACTGCAAACTCACGGCAGTTTTCTCTGGACTAGCCTTTCGGGGCAACTGCTGTGCTTTGCGACGGCCCTTCAGTGCTCTTGCAAGCTCATTTTCTGTGACTTTTGTGGGCTGCTTGTGGCCTAATGCAGCCATTAGCGGATTTGTCGCGGAGTTGTCGGCTGATTTGACTGGTTTCTGTGGTCTAGCCTTTGCTTGTTTGACCTGTAGTGCCTTGAATAACGGGTTAGATCTGGATACCGTCGACTGCGTTGCTCTCTTGCCTTCCAGTGCTAGGAAAAGAGAGTTTTTGCTCAGCTTTGTGCTCCTGTTCTTACTTCTAGCGGTCATAACTGAAAGTCAGGTTGGTACTTGTGTTTTCGAGCTGCAGGACCCTGCAGCACGGTACGTAGGTGAAAATCACGAACATGTATCTTTTGAGCTTTTTTCTGCCTGCGTTCATCTGATTGTATAAATACATCCCTGCACCACCAATCGGTCTGTCGACCAAATTTGGAAAAAAAAAATATAATCTGTGCTAGAAGTACGATTAAGACAGCAGAGCTAACAACAGGAAGCACCACAAAGACGTTTGTTTCAAGAAGAAAAGCTGCACTACCGTTAAGCTGAAATACATATTCGTACTGGGGAAATCCAATTGAAGCTTACAAACGTGCAAAAGTTTGTGCATTCAGTACAATTTCGAGAGAGGTAAACACGAAACACGAAGCAGTGCTACTATTTACAGCGTTACATATACCACGAAGAGTTGGTTTGAATTGATCGAGCTGTATTAAAAATGCCATTGTGTGGAAGTGCTCCAAAACCAGGTAAGTTGAGGCTTTGATTGAGTTTGGTGAATCAGATGTACTAACTACATATAGTGCAAAGAAAGATAGTTATTCTGGGCGATGGTGCCTGTGGTAAGACGTCTCTTCTCAACGTTTTCACCAGGGGTTACTTTCCTCAAGTGTATGAGCCCACGGTGTTTGAAAACTATATCCATGACATATTCATAGATGGCCAACAAGTGCAGTTGTCGTTGTGGGATACTGCTGGACAGGAGGAGTTTGACAGACTCAGATCGCTGTCTTACAGTGATACACACTGTATAATTCTATGTTTTGCCATCGATTCGCACGATTCGTTGGAAAATGTGAAAAACAAGTGGGTGGGAGAGATTCTGGAACACTGTGAAGGAGTGAAGTTGATTCTGGTCGGTTTGAAAGCCGACTTGAGAGGCACTGACGCGGATGCAGACGCTCAAGATGATGCTGGAATGGCTCCTGCCGACCATATGAACAGCAGCAGCCAGCCCAAGAGACTGGTGACGTATGAGGAAGGTCTAGCGGTGGCCAAGGAGATTGGAGCTCTTAGATATCTGGAGTGTTCTGCGATGAAAAACAGAGGAGTCAACGAAGTTTTCACAGAAGCTGCCAGAATTGCACTCACTGCCAAGCCGAAAGGTGCCAACGCTGTGACCGCCTCTCAGTCAGACGCAGACAAGGGAGGTTGTATTATTGTGTAAAGTATGCCTAACGAGGGACTACCGAGGCAAAGAAAAAAGAAACAGTCTACGTATACACTGAACTAATTTTCCACTATTCAAGCGCCTTTTGAGTCATTTCGCCTTCTCATGATGCCGTTTTAAAATGCTCGATCTTGTCAATCAAATCAAATTGTGGTAATGACTATTACAGTTGTAAAGTTTTTTTTTACTATATTTCTCATTCAACATTTTCTTCGTATTCCTTGATAATTTACATTACTATTGACAAATAGTCTGGGGGACTTCAAATGAGAGTTCCGCAGCTCTAGCGCTCAATGTCTTTGTTCAATGTGACTGGCCTGATCCTTCAAAGTTTTTTTCGGGGAACGAGCCCATCACAAACGGATGTGGAGCCGTGATGTTAAAACTCTGCGCCGATCCCACTCCAAATCTCATTGGAGAGTCCACCGCACTGCGCGATGGACTCACTGTAAGACTTCTAGCCGGACTGCGTGCGGAACTCCTCACGGGGCTGCGCACAGGACTCCTATGCAGGCTTCTGGTAGGGCTTCTGTTGGAGTTTCTGTTGAGACTGCGAGTGGAACTGCGTGACATTCTTGTGGGACTGCGGCTCGAGTCACGTGTTGGGCTTCTCATAGGTGAACTTGGAGACGTTTGTAAGGACACTTGCGAAGAATTATGTGGGGACGCTTGAGGGAATATCTGTGACGCCTGAGAAGGTGTTTTCGATTGAGTTCTTGTAGGACTTCGCGATGGTTCCCTGGAAGGCTCTTTGGACTTCCCCCGTGATGGCCCCCGTGAAGGTCCCCGTGAAGGTCCCCGCGAAGGTCCCCGCGAAAGAGACTGGAAAAATTGTGTTGACAGCGGCGCGTCGTTCGAGCTTCGCGACGGTGATGCGGATCGACTTCTGCTTCTGCTTCTGCTCCTCTGTTCTTTGTACGAATCGTTGGCATTTGTTCCATACATAGAGCCTCCCATTACCTGATTATCTGCATCAAGTTTTGGCAGCTCACCCGTAGAGATAAATTCGTCCAGAAGAACGCTGCTGATTGTCTTTTTATGGAAGTGAGTCTTATTGTTAGGAATGTTCACCGAGGACTGAGTGGCAGCCTTCTCGGGCTCAGCAACTGAAAAGTTCGACGAACCCCCAGCCGTTGAAGTCAAGTTCGACGGCCCACTCAGCAGCTCTTGTTCTTTCAACTGCAAGACAGATCCCGGCTTCAAAGTCATTGTGTGAGCTGGCTGCGTGGGAAAAGCCTGGCTGTGCAGGTTATCTGGTTTGGTAAAATCTTTCTGTAAATCATTGTTCGAATGGTTTCTCATGAGAGCTTCGAAAGACTGAACTGATTGAAGCTCACTCCTGAACCTGATGAAATCCAAACTGGTTTTTTCTGATCGACCGAGGCGGAAAAAATTTCGACTGTCGTCTCTCGAGTCAGAGTCAGAATCAAAGGACTCGTCACCCAAGTTGACAAAACGGGCCTGGCTCTTTGCTTTGAACCGGTGATATGCAGAACCTATCAAGAACGCAAGAACAAACGCCGCCACAATCGGCAAGAATATCACGTAGAAAGTCCCCTGTTTGAAGGCAGTCTCCTGTAGATATGGATTGTGAATCTCTTTTGAAGGAACAGTCACCGAAGGAGTTGTGTATGCGGAAGATGTTGACGACGAAGACGAACCTGCGAGCGCCGTCGAGGTTCTTGTGGACGTTTTCAATGTCGTTGGCAACGATGACATGGCTCAGCTGACAGAATTGCTCGCTTGCTACTAATAAAATCCTCGGCGGCTCTTGCTGTGGTGCTGTGAGTGAATCAACTCCACACGCCAGCTTCGCTTCTTCTCGCTTAATACGCTGCTAAGCTTTTTGACTCTTATCCGAAAATTTAAAAGCCTCAACTTGGTATGAGTGCGTTCTTTCCAATCTATTGTGGGAAAACGTCAGGGGCGGTTCTTTGCTTACAGGATCTGTCAAAGTAATTCTAAAAGTTGACGATCTTCAAAAGTGGGAACTGCGTTGTTTACCTTTTGCCGTTTTGGGTATGCTCTGCGCTGCCGAGGAGAATAATTTCGAAAAATAAAAAATATTTAATGCAAGTGAAAAAAGTAGGCGGTGCAGGTGTACGTTCGCCATATAGTCAGTAAAGCTGTCCAGGTTTTTTGTATGCAGCTATACTTAATTCCCAGCTTACTACCGGCAACTTGCGAGTATTTTATATTCAACGGCATACCAGCCGTCTGTCACTCTGAACTGTTTGTAACGTTACTTTACATAGTGTACAAATAATCGCGTAACTCGATTTGACACTGGTCATCTCGAAATGCACCATGTGACCAAAAGTATTCAACGAAATCGTCTTGTCAAGAACTAAATCCCTCGATCATTGAGCATTAGAAAACATTGTCAAAAATGATTCCTCCATCTTCCAAGTCGTTGTACAGAAACTCGTGCAAAATGTCCAAGTTTGTATCGCCGTTGCGAGCTCTTTGACCTGTAGCATTTGCAGGAGGGGGTGCGTCCGCCTCAAGTCCGTTAGGCATCATTCTCGAGTTCACCCGTCCGGGCGTATGATTGGGTCTATGACTGGCGACAGCTGGCCCATTGGACCCCATTGTAGTCATACTCATTGGATTGCATAGCGTATTAGCATTGGTGAGCGGCGAAATGGCATCATCTGAGTGAAATCCCTCAAATGAAAGCCCTTCCACAAACTTCTTTAGTTCCGCTAGTGGCTCCCCGTTGAAAGTAGGGGATTGTGCATGGGTCCTTGGATCTGTAGAAACATGGCCGCTGGGAGCTTTGCAGCTTTGCTGAGCATTGACAGAGCTCGAGATCGGCGTATTTACCAATGAGATGCCTCCCTGCCAGTTTCCAGACCTCAGATCCGGTAACGTAGCATGGCTCTCTGAGAAATTGTTTTGTTGCACTTCATCTTGTGCACCATCCGTGCTGTTTGTTGGAGCCTGTAACACTCTCAACAAATTGTGTTCTTTCAGTGCTGCAAAAATAGGCTCAAACATCTCCAGTAGGATTTCGGCATACCTGTTGCTCGAGGAGTCGAACTGTCCATACGTGGATAGCGTTTGAATTGCTGCAATCATCATGTTCAGTGCATTGCTGTTGAGTTCGTGATTGTTTTTGAAAAGTTTGTCATTAGGTCTCAGCGAAAGTGCAAAGAGGTAGAGTCCGATAATCAGTCCAGCGTGGAAAACACAGTTTATCAGCACGTACGGCTTAGTTGGATGGATATGGTTGCTGAAAAAAAACTCCACCAGTTTCACTGAAAAAAGTGAGGACTTGATACATGAGTCGAAAAATGTTGCAACAAGCTGGTCCTCTGATGAGTCTTCTTCAAGCTCAGAACTTTGGTTGACACTATGCTCCTTATCCATTTTATATTTTTTGATGATCTTGATGATTGAGTAGTGATAAAATGGCCGGCATAGCAAGGTGATTCCATGCAGGAAGCTCAAGTGGAGCAACAAATGCGGATGGTTCGAATTGTAATTCTTTTTCCAGTCAATTTGGGTCGTCCTATCCACCTGAAGCTGCGGATGAAGGTCAGCTAGCCATTTCTTCAGCTGCATCATGAGACTTTTCGTCGTGTTGCTGTTGACATGAGGTGCTTGGTAAACGCTGTTGTATACTTTAGTGAGCAAGAAGCACAGATCACACAATGCCATTTGCGAAAGTTCGTTGATATTTCGGGGATCCGCAGGAGCTGGCAAGGAGCTTCTATCGTCCCAGTCTGCCTCGTTGATCGATAACGGTCTACCAATCAAAATTGAAGAAAGTCGGTCACAAATGTACAATGTGCGCCACAATTTTCTCCTGTGAACGATGTAATTATTTTCAACGAACGATTCGTTAACAAATTTACGGTTCAAGCCCAGAGCTTGGCCGTATCGAACTGCAATACCCAAGTTGATCCACGAAGTATTTCTTTTACCAGAAGTCTGGTAAAAAAAAAATATCAGAAGATACGCCTGAACACACCACAAGTTTCCGTCGTCTTCGATGGAGTTCATAATGTTCAAAGCACTCTCGAGGAACACTGTTGGATCTACCTTGTGCTTCAGGTAGTTGGCACTGATTTCTGCTGGAGGTGGAGAAACGCTCGCATAGACGGATCCCACAGCCAGCACCAAATGAAGCAGACAAAGTTTGTTACCAGGAGCCATGAACGGATCGTCGTACACAGACTGCACAGTGATGTTTTCAAAGACTTCCATGTCAAAAACATAACACAAGTCATTGACGTTTTCCTTGAACAATTGGATTAGGTAATTTGTATACTGTCGTGGGGGGAGCTGGACAGGATTATTTGTAGATTTGAAACCAGGAGCATCGACAATGTTGAATCTTTTGGGATCCTTGACAAATTTCGAACCCTTCGTGGAGTTGACTCTGGCGAAGAGCTTTCTGCATTGCGAAAGCCACGATAGAGCAGAGCTTTCTCCCAAATATCGCAGATTGCCAGATTTGTCCCACAGAAGTCTTGAGTTTTTACCATCTTGTAGAAAGGATATGGAGACTTTCTTGTTGCTGTTTTGCGAGGAGGATGCACTAGTGTGCGAATTGGTCCTAGTGGAGTTCGGCACTGAAGTTTGACGCGAGGGCAATGCTTGTTCACTGAGTATTGGTGTATCTGGATGCTTGTCAGATAGAAATTTGCTATTCTCGGAGTCCGGTTCGTCACTGTCATCGTCATCGTCGTCATTCTCGTACTCATTTCTTTGCTGATTGGCAGTAACTTCGTCGTGCTCCACACTATTGTCTTTCTCTTTACAGGCGTCTTCGGTAAATGAGACCCCTGACAACGGCTGTAGTTTCTTCATGTACGACGATATTGGAGCGTCAGCACTGGAAAACTGGGGTCCCCGGGGCGACACAGTGAAATGCGGCGAGCTCCCCTGAGAACTTTCCAGGGAATTTCGTGGAGATATTGCTGCACTCGATCGTATTGCTGTCAGGCGTGGCTTTTGAATAACGGGCAGTGGGATGTGGTAGGCGTACGAAACGGGTGAGAATCTCGGTTTGTTGGCTGTGGATGGAGTCGTGCTTCTCAAATCCGAATCTTCGCACTCGTCCTGGGCACTTTCATAGTCTGTTTTGCTCTCGCTGGTCTCTTCTGTCTGCTTTCTGCTTGCTTTTAGGGTCCTTTTGTCTATGAAGGTATACTCACACCTCAAGTCTCGACGTTCGCAGTACTGGCACTTTCTACCACTGTCATGGCCGTGAACGTTGATGCACTTTGTCTTTCTTTTCTTGCAATTATCGCAAGCCTGAGCTACTTTCTTTCGCCTTTCTGGTGGCACTATTCTTCTCCTTTTGAGCTTTTCCATCTGTAAATTAGAGGCTGGCGAATTAGACAGGTCTTTGGACACCAGCGCCGTACACGGCTCGCCTTGTGCATAGGGTGACATGGCGTATAATTCAAGGAACTAATCAAGCCCAGTCAAGAGAGGATAAAATTCAAAAATGTATCTAAGTCATGAGCTTTCTAAATTGTTTCCCTTTTTCAGAGTCATTTTGTATTAAGCTGTTTTCTCGAGGGGAATTATTGTTCATAATCAATAAGATCACCGCTCAAAAAGGGAGAAATCACAATAGTCGCGTCGATCGATGCCTTTATCAATATAAAATTAAGAGGTCACGTGAATCGCGTGTACTACATGGCGGTCACTGAACGGCTCATCGGAGTTTTTTTTCGGGCTCGACTAAGCAGTGTGGGGAACAAAGTGGGAGACAAGTGAAGAAAAGTTAATCAGTATGATTTGCCAATCTTGAAGCAACTTTGGGCGGCTGTAGTGTAACTATGGCGTGGTATAAAAAACGTGTGTTCCACCAAGTAAATCATCGCAACAGTCGTGTATATCGAATTGTATTGCTGGCTAAAATTATAGAAAACTTCATTTTTAGATTTTTTCTTACAACGCCGGTCACTCTCCAACCATCCAGCACAAAGGAGCAGTGCGAAGCTGGAGATCAACAACTTGTGTAGTCGCACAGCAAAGCAAAGATTGGGAAATGCTTTCTCGAAGTTGACAAATCTTCTTGTCTAAACTTAGGCAGCGACTCAAATCAAGAACTCTAGTCTCTAGAGAAACACATGATAGTCTGACGTGCATCAGCTTCCAAACATCAAACCACGTTACTGAATGGCTACACAAAGACCATGAATTCAAAATTTCAAGCCAGAAATCGCATGATTAAAGTTGGTAAGAAATACTCAGAATCTGACCAAGAGAGTCTTGTCAGACTAAGTCAAATGTAATAAGCTCTCCCGCTTTGTTATGTGACTTGGCCAAGATTCATGGCCTGCCCGTATTTGGCCGGGTTGACTGGATGCTAGGAGGTCTTCAGTTGTCAGCACTTGATCATCTTGCTTACAGGGCCTGCCTAAAAGAATTTAAAGGCGGCGTCACGTGACCAACATGGTGAATGCAAAAAAACTCGACTACAATTTTTCCGCTAAAGTACAAGAAAGAACTATTCAAAGAAAATATACTCATTGAAAAAAAGCTAACCAGTGTTATTTGCACGGAACCACAATTCCAATCATGCAGGTTTTCAAGACAAGTGTTCTCAAAGGTTGTCCGATCACAAGAAGGTACGCTTCTGTTGTGAACGTGCGGTTCATTCAGTCCAAGGCTGCCATTGAAAAAGATGTACTTGCTAGATACAAGGAGAAGCTGGATCAGAAAGCCAAGGAGCTGGGTGCTGCCAGTGCTGATGAGCTGAGAGATAAGCTGAAGGATCAGATTGAACAGACGAAGAAGGAGCTCAACAAAGTGGACCCACTGGCGGAGCTCGAAAAGTACGAAAAAGACCAAGCTGAGAAAGCCAAGAAGAAGGCCACTGGTCCTCGTAAGCCCATTGACCCTTCCACTCCGAAGGAGCCATATAAGACTCTGGACTCATTTGTGGACGTTGAGAAAATGAGCGATCTCGGATTGAAGGAGATTGAGTTTTTGTGGAGGCTGCGGTTCCAGAAAAACGAAAACACACTCAGTGCACTTGTTCCTTCAGAGACGTTTGACAGACTGCACAGCCACGCCAGAGCCAACCCAACCTTTGTTCTTCCCTTGCCCAAGGAGAATGCCGAGGTGGACGGTGAGGCTTCATCGAAAGACCAAACGCCTTTGGAGATCCACTTTGTCCAGTGGAACTTTGTTGGTCCACACACAACGCACGTTCTTATTACCTCGTTGGCCGAGTACAAACTTCACAAAGAATTTGCCAGACCACATACTACAATCATGTTCCACCAGGAGTTACGGGACTCCAAGGGAGTTATCATGATGAACGGACAGGTCGAAGACGAGGCTCCTATCACTTTGCAGGAATCTCAGCTGCTTCTGCTGAACCTGCAAAGATTTTACGGTGGCCTGAGTGATAACAGCTCCGCCGCCAGTCAGAGAAGATTGAAGCTGTTGCGTAGCTTCAACACGGGTTCCGAGGACTTTAGCATGGAGGAGCTGATAGAGTTGGCACAGAGCATGGAGAACTGAAGAGCGATGCGAGTCTCCCGGACCTAACTTCGGAAGCTAGGTAAAATCAAATCAATAATTCTTGTAAATATAGACCGGAGCCGGGTTGTAAGAAAATTGAAGACATCGAGAAGTTGCAGATGACGAGATTAATTTATGGTTTTAGTTTTTCGAAACTTTAACTTTTCGGGAGTTTATAATTTTTCACTTGTGCAATTTTAGCGAAAGCAAAAAATTGAAAAGAGACAAACTTGTTGTAGCAATGTTGTTGACAAGGCTTTCATTCGCACTATTCATCCAAAGACAGATTAAACTACAAAGATGAGCTCAATACGGGTCGCCTATCTGGGCCCTCCAGGAACGTATTCGCACCAGGTGAGTATACAAAGCAGAGACCTTGCGATCGACAAGAAAAACACCATCTAACCGACATTTGCCAATACAGGCTGCAAGACAACAATTCGAGCCATATGCATTGAGCCAGGATGAGACTTCCGTGGTATACCTCCCACAACCTACAATAAACTCCTGTTTCAAGGCGATTTCCGAAGACGAGTGCGACTACTCCATAATACCCTTTGAGAACTCATCGAACGGTCAAGTGGTGTTGAGTTATGACCTTTTCCGAGACTGGTTCATTCAAGAGGGCAATTTGAGACAAAGATTGCGCGATTTGGAACAGAGTACCAGCACCCTTAGCACGCAAGAATCCTCGGAGAGAATCCCAAACTTTACAGTAGTTGGCGAGCAATTTGTCTCGATCCATCACAACTTTATCACCTACGCCACCGATTTATCCAAGATCGACACGATATACTCACACCCTCAAGTCTGGTCTCAGTGTAACAAATTTTTGCACAAACATGAGCTGGACAACAACATCAAGATTCAAAAAATCGACACTTCATCCACATCAAAAGCCGTTGACATTGTTGCAAAGTTGAGCACAGCCCGAGAAAAAGAACACGTTGCGGCCATCGCGTCACTGACTGCCAGCGAGATCCATGGGGTGCCTGTTAGAAGTGCCCAAATCGAAGATTTCAAAGGGAACACCACGCGATTCTTGGTATTAGGCAAAAAGGAGCTGCCTCCGATGGACAAAGGGGTCACTGCTAGTACGGTTTCTGACAAGATGATCTCTTTGTTGACTTTCATCATCCGGGACAATGACAATTTCGGTAGTCTGTGCGGTATTCTGGAAGTTTTCAAAAAGCACAACTTGAATTTACAAACGATCACGACCCGTCCCTCGGTTATTAGTCCTTGGAGGTATGTATTCTTTGTTGAGGTTTGGCAAGGGCATGGATTTGATGCGGCAATAAACGAGCTCGGTGACAAAGTTCTAGATCTGACGGTGATTGGAACATTCAACCGAAGCAACAGGTTCTTTCAAATGATTGATCAAAGCATTATGGCATGACGGATGGGTTAAGCCGAAGGCAAAATGTATGTAGGGCTACATTGTGTATGTACGTGGTAACATAACAACGAGACTTATTGAGACAAATACAACTGAACAGTGTCTTGTTCCATCGCCATCTGCAGTACAAACAAAAACTCTCGCTGTCCTGATGCATACTCGATGATGCAATGATCTATGAACTCATTCCGATAGTCCAGACCCCACAGGCAAGCGTTCTCGAACCTGCGTGTCCTACCATGATGGGGATAAATGAGTAGTGCTTACAAGTTTCCTGTTTGGGAAAAGGCTGAGTCTTTGTGTGCTGCTAGTGCCTGCAGATAACACCGAGTGGCCCTCTGATTAGACAAAAAAAAAAACAAACTTTCATCAATAGGATAAGCAATTTTTTTACGAACAAACTCCCGGCAAATGCGCGCTGTGTGAACCGGCGAACAAAAGGAAAAAACCCGAGTTACTGTTAGCCGAGAAAACGTGTTCGCTGTGTGTGTGTGTGTGTGTAGAACGAAACAATCATTTATTCCACTGATGCCTGCTGTGTACTCTGTTAGTCCGAAATTGCGAAATTCCGGTACCTGTTGAACTTATTCGCAGCGGCTATTTGTGACGACTGTTAGATGCCAGATCTACTAGATGCTTATGATACTTGTTGAAAAAAAACAAAAAAAAAGAAAACTTACATAGAGGCCACCTGCGACGCACGTGAAGATGTTTACCTTTTTCTCTAAACGGCGACCGTTCTGATCTGCGCGATGATGTATCCCTAAGCTCAGGGAGAAAGTATTTTCGCGGGATACTAAGGGGCCATTGGGGGGCAACTGAAAAAATTCTTCGCGGAGACAGGACGGGACCATCGCCAACTTCGCGTGCTCGCCGAAAAAAACAGAAATTCGCTGCGGACTGTGGGCCAGACTAATTTTCCCTTGAGGCGATCGCGGGGATCTCGTAGTGTGCGGCGCTTGTTGTAGCTCAGATCTTATTGTCTCACGTGTGTCGCATAGCGCGTTCGCGTGCTGCGCGTAAGTATGGTTTTTTTCGGGAGCTAAACCAACATCTGGAATGCGTACCTGTGAAACACGCAAGCTATATAAGTAAACCAAACTCCCTCGGAAATGGAAGACTTGTTTTTGTTTGATCAAACCTCTAAATTCTACTTCAAGCATAAACTATATACGTCATGCAATTGTCTAAGCTTGCCCTCTGCGCTGTGCTTGCTCAGCTGGTCTCAGCAGCACCATATCCCTTCGGACATGACCATCACAAACACGCTAAAAGAGAAGCTGAACCAAAGGTTGTTTACGTCACCGAAACCGTCAAGACTACCGTGATCATCAACGCTGGTGCTACCCAGGCTGTCGGTCAAGGATTTGTTCCGTCAACTCCTACTACCTCCACTAGCTCCACTAGCTCCACCAGCTCTACCAGCTCTACCAGCTCTACCGAGGCCACCACATCTACTTCAAGCACACACATTGAGATTCCTACTGTTGAACCAACCACCTCGTCCACATCTACCACCCTCTCTACTTCCTCTTCCTCTTCCACCTCTTCTACTGAAGAGACCACCTCCTCTGCTGAGACGACCTCTTCAACTACTGAGGAGACTACATCCTCATCCACCACCTCCACGTCCTCCACTAAGGAGACTACATCTTCATCCACCACCTCCACTTCCTCTACTGAAGAGACCACCTCTTCCTCTGCCACCTCCACTTCCTCCACTTCCTCCTCTTCTGCCACTTCCAATTTTGAGGAAGAGATTCTCAATGAACACAACAAGAAGAGAGCTTTACACGGAGTTGATAGTCTCTCATGGAGTTCCACTCTTGCTGACTACGCTCAAAACTATGCCGATAAGTACGACTGTTCTGGAACCTTGACCCACTCTGGTGGTAAATATGGTGAGAACTTGGCCCTCGGATACACCACTACCGGTGCTGTTGATGCCTGGTACGACGAAGGTGACAACTATGATTTCGGTTCTTCCTGTTCTGTGTACGACCATTTCACTCAGCTTGTCTGGAAGGACTCCACCGAGCTTGGTTGTGGTTACAAGTACTGCAGCAGTTACTGGGGAACCTACATCGTGTGCTCCTACAATCCTGCAGGTAACGTGGTTGGAGAGTGCGACACAAACGTTCTCAGTCTTGTCTGAGTTAATCTCAGATTTCGCTGTTTTCAATCGCGCCTCACACATTATAAATATAGCAGCCTACTGCATTAAGTGCTTTTGCTGTGCTCGTCTTTCATCATTTCTGTTCACGTTCGTATTATAATTTGTTAATACACACTAGCTAGTTTTGCAATTTTTATCCTCCGTAGCACTCCGTAACTCGTCTGCGACAAACGCGCAGATAGGAAAAAGAAAAACAAGGAGCAAGACATGTGACTTTTTGCATGTGCCCGCTGATGTAATCATGTCAATAAGTAGTAAATTGGGACCCCGAAAAAAAGAAATATCTTATACTGAGACTCATTTTCAAATGCCCTTTTGTCTACTCACAACAATCTATTTTGTTAGTTATTGTTTCTCTCAAGCCAGCAGTTCAACAACATCACCATTGTGTCTAGATTCTCTCGGTACATCTCATTATACTCACTTTCAAAGCTACGCAAGCCGTTCCGTATAATTTGCGTGCAAAATTAGCCATGGGATCCGAGAAAGTGGGGCCTTCACAAGAAGAGTCTACACCAAAAATGAGGAAAGGCAAACGGGCTAGCTTATATCAAATGCTACGTCTTGTATTTGCCGTGTTGACTTTTGTCAGTGGATGCATCAGCATTGTGTCCTCTCAGGCTATTGTTAATATTTTGTTCCGTGCAGATGAGAAAAGAAGAGCAGAGTTGATTGGGTTTACTAAACGCAATTTCCTTATTTTGATCACATTCATCACAAGTCTCGCATCTCCAACGGAGGTGATTTTCACAGTGGATAGCAAAACGGTGGGATCCAATACACTCATTGCAAAGAATGGTGAGGCAATTCTGAATCTTGACGATGGGGCTATCATCATCGCCAATCACCAAATTTACTCAGATTGGATTTTCCTTTGGTTCATGGCCTATTTGAACAATTGTGCCGACGACTTCTACATCATTATGAAGAAGTCCTTAGAAAGTATACCAATTTTGGGCTATGGGATGAAGAACTATCATTTCATATTTTTAAGCCGCAAGTGGGAAGTTGATAAGCTCTACATGATTGATCAATTCAAAAAGCTAAGTCTAGTGACGAAGCGCTGGTTGCTGATCTTCCCTGAAGGAACAAACCTCAGTCCTAACACGAAGCCACGATCAGACAATTATATCAAACAAAAGGGGTATGATTTTGATTTGAAACATGTCATGCTTCCTCGTGTGAAAGGTTTGTATCTTTCGTGCAAGTACATGCGTGCCAGAACAAGCAAGATTTACGATTTCACAATGGCATACAGCGACCATAAACCAGAAGAGTACGCTCAAGACATTTTCACCCTGGCTACCATTTACCTGCATGGTAAAGGTCCAAAGCAGGTTCACATTCATCTGAAAGCCATTGACACGCAAGAACTGGATGGGTGCACGTTCGATCAGAGTGCCACAGAAAAGGAGGAAGAGCAAGATATGATCAAGTTCGAGTCTTGGTTGGTTGGTTTGTGGCTTGAGAAAGATAGTCTCATGGATCGTTACTACAGGACGGGTAGTTTTGTAGGGAAGGGAGAGGACGTGACTAGTGTGAAACTTGCTTTGAGAAGCAAGTTTGAGATACTCAACGTGTACGTGATACCTCTCGTTACCATTTCTCTTGGTTGGTTGATTTCCAAGGTTGTTCGCTTTGTTTGATTTATATCTTGTTCTTAACGGAAGTTTGTTCATACTCGATTTTTTCGAAAATCATTTTAAATCATTTGCTCAAGAGTGTGGGATCGACTTCTCATGATGTAAAAGACGCGTCGCAACCTTACATGACAAAGCTTTCGAAAATCTGACAGCTGACTCTTGCTTTTTTCTTTGTTCTTGGGATGAGTTTCGCCCTTTTGTGACCCCACTCAGTTTTTGCCTCACTATCCATCGTTCGGTCTAGTTTTTTCCCAATTTGTCAATTTTGTCTTGTTCAAAAATTGTTCTAATTGTGACTTATGAATCTTGGCGCTGCAAACAATTGAATAAAAAGAAAATATTTTGTAATGATATATAAACTGATGAAACCCAAAGAGAACAAGAACTTCGGGTAAATACACGCGGAAAGGCGAAGGAAGATAGTAAATAGACACCACATATAAAAAATGACTGAGTAAACTCGAAAACGAAGCAACTCACAGTTTCATTGAACGAATTTGTCAATGATTCGGCATTTGATTGAACGAATGCCCTGAATACTAGCAGTCAAGTGTTCAGGAGAATTGATCAGATCAAATGAAAAGACAACCTATGAAGGCGATCAGACCCAAGATCCCGGAAGCGGTTCGAGCTTTTGGTGCGGCACCACCTTCTAAGATAGAAATTGAAGAAGTTGGCTTGAGGGCTCCAGTGGTACTGGAGGAAGCGAAAGTGGACGATTCTGTGGCCTGGGCAGTTTTGGAAGTGTCAGCAGAGCCAACGTTCAGACTGACTGAAGTGCCGATCGTTGAGGTCACTAAGGTTGAAACCTCAGCTGTTGGAACTTCATTGGTTGATGCATCACCAGATTCTGAAGTGGTTGTGACCACGTTGGTGACAACATTGGTGCTGGTGGCCAAGTAAGTTCCCGCAGATCCGGTCACGATGCTGGTTTGGACCAAGGTCACAATCTCAGTTGATGCATTAGTTTCAGATATGGTTTCGACAGCGCTCTCACTGATGGTGACGGTATCAGAAGGTTGCTTGACAGGGACTCCTGTGTTAAAACCAGTTGTTGCAGAGTCCACGACTGCTGAGCTTTCAGGACCAATTTCTGTTGTCGATTCGCCAGACGCAGAGTTCACAACTGCTATACTCTCGGTGATCGAAGTCGCAGTGGTTTCACTAACGTTCTCTGATGCGGGGCAAGTCGTGATAACGTTGGTGACAACATCAGTGACTGTGGTCACATAGGTTCCCGCAGGTCCCGTGGCAGTACTGGTATGAACAGAGGTAACTATCTCTGTGGTCGTGATAGTGACCGATGTTGGTGTGGTATAGCTTTCAGTGCTCTCATCGGTGGCAGAAGCTTGCTCACCAGTGCCCTGGCTATTGAAATCACGAGTCGAAGAGCTCACAATCTCTTGACTTTGAGCATTGGAGATCGCAGTCAACTCGAAAGCGGTTTTGCTGTTCGTGTCACTGGTGTAAGAATCGGTCACTGAAGGAATAGTGACCTCATATGTACCTTCAGGTCCAGTAACTGTTTTGGTTTGGACAGAAGTCACGATATTAGTCACAGAGGTATCACCAAGGAATTCCACACTGGAGCTTTCACTGGTGGGAGTCTTGGCGATACTTTCACTGGTTTCAGGCTTAGATTCGCCGATACTCTTGGACTGTTGGTCTCTTGTGATGACATTGGTGGCAGTTTCAGTGACAGTGGTGACATAAGATCCTTCAGACTCGGTCACAGTACTGGTATGAACGGATGTCACAATCTCGGTTGTTGTCACAGGACTAGCAAAGCTTCCAGTGCTCAGAGTCTCAGTGTTCTCAGTCTCAGACTTGCCGACACTCTTGGACTGTTGGTCTCTTGTGATGACATTGGTGGCAGTTTCAGTGACAGTGGTGACATAAGATCCTTCAGACTCGGTCACAGTACTGGTATGAACGGATGTCACAATCTCGGTTGTTGTCACAGGACTAGCAAAGCTTCCAGTGCTCAGAGTCTCAGTGTTCTCAGTCTCAGACTTGCCGACACTCTTGGACTGTTGGTCTCTTGTGATGACATTGGTGGCAGTTTCAGTGACAGTGGTGACATAAGATCCTTCAGACTCGATCACAGTACTGGTGTGAACGGATGTCACAATCTCGGTTGTTGTCACAAGAGCAGGAGTGGTTTCAGTGAGTGAACCTTCGCTTCTCGGAGCTCCAGTGGTCTCAGTTGCAGATTCACTGGTGTTTCCTGATGATGGGCATGTGGTGACAGTGTTAGTCACAACTTCGGTGACCGTGGTCAAGTATGTTCCTTGAGGTCCAGTAGCGGTGCTGGTGTGAACGGTGGTCACAAGCTCAGTGGTTGTGATGGTGGTAGAGGTTTGCTCGACAGGGCTTGCCGTCGTCGATTCACTAGTTGCGGAACTCACGACTGTCGAACTCTCTTCGCTCGTTATTTCACTTCCAGACTCGCTGGTGCTGGCCGATGGCGAACAAGTGGTGATGGTGTTGGTTACGATATCAGTAACTGTGGTCACATATGTTCCTGCAGGTCCAGTAGCAGTTGTGGTGTAAATTGAGGACAAAACCTCAGTCGTGGTGATGGTGTATGAGCTTACACTCGATCCAGATGTTGTCGAGCTCTTCGTCGATGAGCTTCCACTCAGATAAATGGTGAGGGTTGATCCGCCGGAAACAGAGCTCTCAGTCGATGCAGTTTCGGCACCTGGAGTGGAGGAGTTTGTCCAGTAGGTGAATTGATTTGATGTTGAACTCAAAACGGTTGGAGTGATGGAGCTCAACTCACTAGAAGAACTGACGGAAGTTGAAAATTCAAAAGTTTCAGAGCTTGGGACGCTGGATGATCCAGAGATCACAGAACTTGGGACAGTCAAGGCTTCAGAAGTGCTCGAGCTTAAAACGCTCGAGGACTCAGGTGGACTCGAGGATGTAGAGGTCTCGGAGTTCGGAATTGACGAAAAGTTTGATGTCATTGAGCTTGGAACCTTTGAGGATTCAGGAGCACTCGAACTCGGGACATTGGATGATGCAGATGACTTGAACCTTGGCACACTAGAAGATCCGGAAATTGCTGAGCTTGGAGCACTAGATGATCCAGAGGCACTCGAACTTGGGACATTAGACGATTCAGAAGCACTTGAGTTTGGTGCACTAGATGATCCAGAGGCACTTGAGTGTGAAGCACTAAAATATCCAGGAGCACTAGAGCTTGGGGCACTAGACGATCCAGAGGAACTGGAGCTTGGGATACTCGAACTTGGGATACTTGATGATCTAGAAGCACTCGAACTTGGGAAACTAGACGATCCAGAAGCATTTGACCCTGGGGCACTAGATGATCCAGAGGCACTCGAATGTGGAGCACTAGATGATCCAGAGGCACTTGAGTGTGGAGCGCTAGACGATCCAGAAGCACTCGAATTTGGGACACTAGACGATCCAGAAGCATTTGACCCTGGGGCACTCGAGCTTGGAGCACTAGATGATCCAGAGGCACTTGAGTGTGGGGCACTAGACGATCCAGAAGCACTTGAGCTTGGGACACTAGATGATCCAGAGGCACTCGAGCTTGGAGCACTAGATGATCCAGAGGCACTTGAGCTTGGAGCACTCGAGCTTGGAGCACCAGATGATCCAGAGGCACTTGAGTGTGGAGCACTAGACAATCCAGAAGCACTGTAGCTTGGGACGCTAGACGATCCAGAGGCACTCGAGCTTGGGGCACTAGATGATCCAGAGGCACTTGAGCTTGGAGCACTCGAGCTTGGAGCACTAGATGATCCAGAGGCACTTGAGCTTGGGACACTAGATGATCCAGAGGCACTCGAGCTTGGAGCACTAGACGATCCCGAAGCACTTGAGTTTGGTGCACTCGAGTGTGGAGCACTAAAAGATCCAGGAGCACTTGAGCTTGGGGCACTAGATGATCCAGAGGCACTTGAGCTTGGAGCACTCGAGCTTGGAGCACTAGATGATTCAGAGGCACTTGAGCTTGGGACACTAGATGATCCAGAGGCACTCGAGCTTGGAGCACTAGATGATCCAGAGGCACTTGAGCTTGGAGCACTCGAAGTTTGGATACTTGATGATCCAGAAGCACTCGAGCTTGGAGCACTCGAACTTGGGGCACTAGACGATCCAGAGG